>BQNB010003187.1:0-117126 GCA_026074375.1 Tanacetum coccineum
TAAAATACATATTTACTTGATTTTAAAAAGCATATGGTCACACTTATTAAGACTTTTGGCCATTTTTTTAAATTGTATGCGACTAACTCCAAAAAAACAACACCCGTTGTATGACTAAATCATCACAGACATCACATTTATTAGATATTCATGTGGCTACAGAATGGGAAATAGTCACACAAAATACACATTTACTTGAATAAATCATCTCAAATGTCATATATATTATATATTTATGTGGCCAAAGGACGAACACTAGTTACTCTCAAAAACCATTCGTGTGACTATAAAGTGTTTACGGTCACTAATACTGATTAATCCAACAAAACTTATGCCTAATTTGCCACATATATTCGGGTTTCGGTCACACTTTTTCAATGGAAATAGCCACGAACTCCCTAACGTGACCGTATGTGACCTACAGTGGCGCGATCTTTAGTGACAAACACCCAAAAAAACACGTGTGACCATATGTATATCGTCACACATTTTTGGAGTGACCAATACCAGTTTTTGTACCAATGACAATGTGAATATCGAGAAATATATAAAGAGACCTACACATTATCCTTATGGTTTTGCCAGAACATCAGAGTGATACTCAAGTAATCACAATAAAGATGGATATCCTGCTTGAGCTAACATCAAACAAGCTCATGGTAGGTGACTTGTGCGATTCTATACGAATCAAGCTTGTGACAACTGGAAAGAAACAATGGTGCGATTCTTAATGAATCAAACTTGTTTCAGTATATGAATTGACGATTGATGACGAACTTTTGAAATGATTAACACTCTCGATGTGTCACAAAATCACTTTAGCAAGTGACACGTCGATTGATTTTCAAATCAATTTTTACATCAATCATGAGATAATAACTCGCTGGTTCACTCTTATCGTGCTGTCTGCTTTGAGACATTCCAGTAATGAGAACATGCTGAGTTTGATGAATCTAATACACATGTGTTAGAAAGATTCAATACTTCAGCTGGAAATCATGTCAAGGAGATTCTTCTTAAATTGAATCTACCTTATCACAAGTCGATCCTTACGGATTCAAAGGTTACTCCAACCAAACACGAGCGAATGAAAAAGCCATATTCGTTCCCCCTCTTTATTGCTAAATGTTTTAATGCAGGATACTTAAAGATAGAGGTGAAGGTACCTGATTCCAACTATCTTAAAGATTCATAACCACATGCTCATACCCGACCGACAAACATAAAGACATCATGAAATCTCAAGTACATGTTTCAAGACTTCCGCTACTCTGATACCGTATGTTTTTCTTGAAGTGACGAAGTATTAAAGTCAAAGAATTTCAAAGAAGTTTTCGTCACTCTGAGTCCGAATGTCTTTCTCGAAGTGACGAAGTGTTATAGTTAAAGAATTTTAAGAAAGATGTCTTATTTAAGCTTTCAAGACTAAGAAACAACAATAATATGAGCATGTCGGTCCGAAGGTCACAAGTACACAAGATGCAAAAAGATCACAAGATGATGATTCAAGATTATGCTTGGTTGATGATCTCAAGGTGCTCAAGATCACATATTCACATACAAGTCAAGATAAAGGAACAAGCTCAAGCCTAAAGTCAATGATCACTACGCCATATTCACAAGAAAAGGAAAAGAAAAAGAAGTCTGCGAGCATAAGAACAAAGACCTTCATAGTATGCTAGGTTTAAGTTGTTGTAAAATGGAGTGACCTCCCTTAGGGGGAGATTGTTAGGAATACGAAAATACTAGGAAAGTATCGGTCACTCCATAGATAAATGTCGTTAGCTCGTTAAGTATTATTTGGAACCTTAGTAGGCCAAGTTAGGAAAAGCCCATGGAAAGCCCATGTAAAGCCTATCCATGGCCGGCCATATTAAGGTATTTATACACCTCTCCATTCCTTGGAGAGGTGGTTGGTTGTTCATTTTTCACACACATTAATGCATTTTCTCTTTATGTTTACTTTCTCTCTCTAAAGTGTTCATCCAACCACTCTCTCTCTAGAAACACCTCTCTTTCCCTCATCAAGTATGTTATTAGATATTCATCAGTCCAGGTGTATAGGTTTCTTCCCCCATGATGGTTATGAACTCTCGAAATCATCATTGACGTGTACGCCCACATACTCAAGATGTTCAAGTGTGAAGTACCATTGACCTTCTGTAGCTCAAAAATATCCCGTGAGGATCATCTGCTGATCACATATCTACTCTTTTGTCCCTTTGACTAACTTTACCAACCTCATATTCTGTCAGCTATCTATAGTAACTACTGATAGAGTAAACCCGCTATACCAAACTTGAAACCGAAGTACCATTCCCTAAATTTGTGACTTAAGCTTGCACTATTGTGATTGAAGAACACTATCTACATCTGCATCTTGTGTGTGACACTAAGCACTGCAACGTAACTCCTTTAAGTGATAACTATACAATGTGAGCACTACAATGTAACTCATTACATTAGGTATAACTAGATAGTTCATGTCTTAATCTAAAACTTTAAAGTTCAAGTAAGTCATCAATCGATAGAGAGGTTTGAAGAAAAAAGTCAAAAAGTCAAAAGGAAGGCTCGATGATAAAATAAGTATACGCCTTCATGAAATCCGACTTCAGTCTCAAATAAGTGATAAAAAAATCAACTCCGTAGTCACTTGGCATTCACTTATCCATCTACTAGTCGTTTGACATTTAAGTGAATCTTATAAATGATCATTCTAAGTGTGATGTATTGTGTTTGTTTTGTTGTTGGTTTTAAGTTTAAGGTATGATGTGTTCATTGTTTTGTGTTTAATGGCTTTGGCATATGATTATTAACGTGTTAGGGTTTCAAAATTATTGCCCGAAATTAATCACTACATATAGACAAGTCTATGTTTCCATATGTATTTACACCCTAACCCACCTTTTACCTTGATATTCAACGGATATAAGTTGCCATATTAGAAGCCATAACTCGCCTTTGAATAGAGCCCTAAGTTGTCATGTATTCAGGTCTTTAAGTCGTCTTTTCAAAACATTTAACTCGCCCTTAAAAGTCCATGACTCGCTTGACATTTTTGACATAACTCGCTGTAAAACAGTTTAAACTCGCCTAGAATTTTAGTTTTTAACTCGCCTGAACTCATAGACAACTCGTCAAAAAAACCAAGTTTAACTCGCTTGGAACTTAGACAGTTAACTCGCCTAAAAACAAGGTCATAACTCTCATAAAAGCTGCCTTAACTCGCCCAAGAACTTACCTATAAAGAGTTTTAAGTCGCCTGAAATCAAGACTTTAACTCGCCTGACTTGACAGCCTTAACTCGCTTGAACCTTGAGATAACTCGCATGGAAACTCGCTTTTTCAAGGTTTTGCATCTCGCCTATATTCAAATTTTAAACACATCCAAAAGGAGGTGTGAACTCGCCTTCATGATGCTATGAACTTGCCTGCTCGAAGAAGGCAGCGAGTTCATGCGTGTACTAGCAGGTATCCATGAAAACACATCAAAAAACACCACTTTTGATGGATATACACCACAAACATCACACAAGTTATTGAATAACATACTTATACACGTATCCATCATCAAACAACATCAAGAACACACCCAAAAATCAAACGCATACCTATATAAACCCTAAAACCATGTGAGATTCAACTCCAATAAGAATCGACCTAGACCTTTTTATCCAAATGTCTTGGTAAGAACCATTTAAAATTGTTAGAACTAAAAAGTATTGGTCACTTCCAGTATTTTACCGTTCTAGCTCGTAGTGTAAACATGTAATAAGCTAGTAAGCTAACCGGGTCAACCTATGGATAGTCCATGGGTGACCGGCCCATGTAAGGTATAAATACCCTCTCCTACCATGAAGAGGGTATTGGTTTATTTGATAATAAATACACTCTTATTTGTTTCTCTCTCTAGAAAGTCACCAACTCTTTCTCTCTCTAGATTTAGTTTGTAATATTCTTTGTGTAACTTAGATATTAATCCTACAATTGGTATCAGTCGTCATGGGATGATTTATTATGGTTTGTGTGCATTTTTTCTTATAAAATCTCGAATTCTTGGGTATTATTTAGCTAATATACATGAAAAATTAAAAACCAAGTTTTTGATGTTAAAAATGTTAAAGGTTGGCTTTTTATGTTAGATATATGTTAAATATACTTAGTTTTGCAAAAAGAATTAAGAAAAAATGTTCAAAATTGTGTTTTTAAGAGATTTTGTAAGTTGGTTTTCGTCTGTTCTTGATTGCGGTTTATAGTCTTCAAACCCGCGGTTTATAGGTACCATTCCTGCGGTTTAAATCAAAGTGGCCGCGACTTAACTAAAAATGTTCGTGGTTTACCATCTTTGATCCCATGGTTTATCATGTTATATTCCCGCGGTTTATCATCTTTGATACCGCGGTTTACAAGGTATTTTCTCGCGGTTTATCCCGACTTATTCCGTGGTTTATCAGGTTTCTTATCTCGTGGTTTATCCCGAATACTCCCGCGGTATAAAGGCTTCATTTCCCGCGGTTTATCGATTGATAATCCCACGATTTACAGGTGTTCTATCCCGTGGTTTATCTTTGATCCGCGCTTTACAAGAATTTCAAAAGTTTAGTAAAATCCCACGGTTTAAGCTCCCAACTCGCGGTTTAAGGACTAATCTCGCAGTTTAAACTTTTGACCCGTGGTTTAAGTATTTTTTTAGGAATTTTTAGAATTTCTTCGTGAATCAAGGACAATAACTACAACAAGAACAACTCATAATCTTTTACTACAACAACACAACAACATAATATCCACTCATCATTGAAACGATCTTCTAATATCATTTCACACATCAATCATCTCATTACTTCAATTACTTCAATCATGTCTACTTTAGCAGAGCATGTTATTGCAACAGGAGTTGATAATCTTCCTCCTATGCTTGATAAGAGTCAGTATAACTCATGACAAAGTCGTATGCTACTCTACATCAAAGTTAAGGAACATGGTAAACCACTTTATGACTCAGTCATCAATGGACCCTTTCAGTATGGAACAGTTGAAGTCCCTGCAACTCTAACTATACTTGCATCCATAAGAGAAAGAACTTATAAAGATCTCACAGAAGCAGAAAAGATTTGTGAAGCATATGACATAAGAGAAACTAACATTCTTCTTCAAGGCTTACCACCAGATGTTTACAGTCTTGTGAATCATCATACAGTTGTGTTAGGTTCAAGAAAAGTGTTTATTATTATATGAATTGGTCTTTGTATAGTTTTGATTAGTTTTATAGTTTTATTAGTAATTATAATGTAATAAAGTCTATCTTGGTCAAAGTTAAGTAATGTTGACCAAGGTTTGACTAAAGTTTGAAAAATAGAATAGGATAAGCAATAAGTATAAATACCCATCTAGGAGGGGTATTTATACAAGACTTTACATTTGTTGTAATTCACTTCTCCCTCTTATTTTTATTTTCCCTTTTGAAATGAAAATTTAGAAAATGATGAAAATACTCTCTAGCTTCTCTCCTCTATTCTTATTAGCTTTCGTATGATTACTACTTTGCAAATATGACATATAAAAAGTGGTATCTAATGTCGGGAGAGATCTAGTGTGTGTTTCATGAATCAAATCGAGCTTAACCATGAGAATTTTTGATCTGCAAGCTTTCGTATCGATGAACAGTAACTTTCGTAAGGTTTAGATTTATGATTTGATGTGTTTTTGATGTTAAAACGCAAGATAATAGCTTTTGTAACCATCAAATTGTAGGTTTAATATCTATTTTACGAAAAATACGTGTTTTTAGATTGAATTTGATCGAAAAAATGGATTTGATAGCTTTTGTAAGCAAGAAATAGGTTTCAGTAACTGTTTTTAGGCGGGAAAAGTGCTTTCGTAAGACATTTTTGAGCTTTTGTATTTTAGAAATATTTCATAACTGTCATAAGTAGGTAGTTTCTTAGCTTTCGTAACGTAGTTCAACTTTCGTAACACTTACAATAGCTTTCGTAACATAGAATTTTATCAATTTGGAAAAGATAACATTGAAATTATCACTTTAAAATGCTTAAAATCTGATTGATAGAGTTTTTCTTAGGTTTCGTAGCTAAGAATTTACAAAAGTAAGGAATTTCTTAGATTTTACGAAAGTAGAGGTAACTTGAGATTTACAAAAGGAGGTTTCGTAACTAAGAGATTTCGGTAACCGTTTGGTTTCATAGACCGTGGAAGCTTTCGTATTAGTGTGGTTTCGTAAATAAGAGGTTTCGTATCAAATACTTGGTTTTGGTTTCGTACTTCAGCTTACGTATCACATGTTTCGTATTACAGTTTGAGGTTTCGTAAACGAGGTTTTGTAACATTGTTTTCATAATTGGAAGGTGTCGTATCTCATTGGAAGAGGTTTCGTAACACAATTTTGGGCTTTCATAAACTGTTTTAGAGGTTTTGTAACACAGTCACTGGGTTTCGTAATATAGTTTCAAAGGTTTCATAACACAGTTGGTTGGTTTCGTAACACTGTTTCACAGGTTTTGTATCTCAGACTTTTGGTTTCGTAACACAGTTTAAGAGGTTTCGTATCTTCTAATTTGGAAAATTAAGCTTTCGTAAAAAGGCTTACGTGTTCCTTAGAATTTCGTAACAAATCAAGGCTTAGTTTATTCAAGGTTAATTCATTGTAATACATGAGAAGGTTGTAATTGCTCGTTAACTTCACGATTACAAGACTTTATCTCCAAAACGATCCAAGTTTGCATTGTAATCATTTGATACAACATGTCTACTTCAAACAATTCAAATCAGCAAACTCTAGCTGATTCAGGAGCTAATGAAAGACCTCCAATGCTTGAGAAAGGGAATTATATTCCATAGAAAAGTAGATTCAGAAGGTTTCTGGATAACAAGCTTGAAGACGGGGAACGGATGTGGAACTCAATTCAAAATGGACCTTATTAGAGGCTAATGATTCCTAATCCAGACAACACTCAACAACAAATACTTGAACCATTGTCCAAAATGACTAAGGGTAACAAAAACCAGTACATTGCTGATGTCAGGGTTATGAATTATCTTCTTCAAGCAATATCAAATGATATATACAATTCAGTAGATGCATGTAAGAATGCTAAGGAAATGTGGAACAAATTAAAAGGTTGATGTTTGGTCTGAGGTTACTAGCCATGTGAGACACTCACGTCTTATGGATGAGCTTGACAAGTTTGCAGCAAAAGAAGGAGAATCGTTAGAATCTGTGTATGAAAGGTTGACAATATTTGTGAATATTATGGACCATAATAATGTTCGTCCTATTTCAGTGTTAATCAACACCAAGTTTCTCAATTGCTTGCAACCTGAGTGGATCAAATATGTTACCATGGTTTGTCACAATCAAACTGGAGATATAGTTTCATATGATGTGTTGTATGATTCTTTAGTACAATTCGAACCACATGTTCTTGCATCCAAAGCAAAGAAAGCAACCAAGAATCATGATCCATTAGCCCTTCTTGCTCATTCAAATGCTTCTTCATCACAATCTTATGCAAATTCTTCTTATTCATCACAACCATACTATGTCACGCATCCTTCATCCGTTGTTGATTATGATGACGAATATCAAGGGGAGTTACAAGGGGATTCTCAAGAAGACAAGCTGACAACTGCCATGATGTTATTAGCTCAAGCTATCTCTCAAAAGTTCTCCATACCTACCAATAATCGTCTTCATATTTCATCAAACATAAGGAATCAAGCTATTGTTCAGGATTGTCGAGTTGACATACAAACCAAGAATGTAGGTTATGGTGGAAGTGCTAACAAGAATGCAAGGAAACAAAACAGGAATCAAACATTTAATGCAGGAAATGGAAATGATGACAGCAATTAGATTGTTCTGCGTGTTCCACGAACTAAGTCTACTCTGAGAAAGGCAAATGTTCAGTGTTATAACTACAACGAGAAAGGCCATTATGCACGTGATTGTCAGAAACCAAGAGTTCCTAATGCAAAGTATTTTAGAGAACAAATATTGTTAGCTATGAAAGATGAAGCCGAAAGTAACCTCAACAACGAAGAAAATGAATTCATGCTTAACACTTCATATGGTGAAGAAACTATGGAAGAGTTAACTGTTGCAGTCTTGTTGATGGCTCGAATTCAACCAGCTGATGGTAAATGCTTCATTCAAGGTTCATGATCAAGTGAGTCATGTGAAACGTAAAACTATTATTCACACATCTGATGATGATCAAATTGATTCTAATATCATATTTGATGATCCTTTTGTGGAAAATAATGGTGGTACATATGAACATGATTCAAATGCTCATGACGAATATAATAATATTCAAATGCTAGCATACAATGTTCAAAGAGAAGCTGAAAATCAAAAATGACTAAACAATGAGCTTAAAAAGAAAAAAGACCTACTACAAAAAGAGCTTGAGACGTGTAAGGATTGGGTAAAACATTTGAGTCAAAAGCAATTCAATGTTCAAAATATAAAGAAACATGTGAAGAGTTGGAACGTAGATTAAAGGCTGATAAGGACACCATTGAAAGAATTTTGAAAGAAAAAGATAAAATTCAAAGTGATTTTTTCAAAACCGAAAATGAAAAGCTAATAATTCAACATGAAACCCAGTTAGCTAAAAAGGCTTTTAAAGAACGAGAAAATCGGTATCTTGAAGATATTTGTGACCTCGAAGAAAAACTGAGTTCTCATGATCAAATTGTTTATAAAATAGGTCAATCGATTCAAACAATTCACATGCTTGGAAAGACACCGAATAAAGTTTATGATCATTTTCTTAAAGCTGGGTTGGGTTACAAGAATCCCGAATGTCTTAAGAAGGCCATTGCAGCATAACCAAAAATGTATAATGGTGACATGCTTTATAGTGTTTATTTGAAAATTAATTCACCTAATTCAGAGGAAACTTTAGAGGATGGGAAAGAAAGTCGATTGAAAATGAGAAACAAAATGTTTCAAATTAATTATGGAAAGTTAAATGCGTTTTATGAGACATTTGTTCCTTAACAAGAATTTTCTGTTGAACAAACATATTTTTCAATTCCTACTACTTCTAATAATGGTTTTGAGTCTAAAGATGTCACATCAGATTTACCAGTTCCAAAAATGCGAAAAGAAAGTAAACTGTTAAAAATGTTTGACACAATAGGTGTAGCAATTAATGGTTTACAAACAAGGATTGATAAAACTCTTTTGAAAGACAGACAACGAAGATGGATGTCTGACAGCCAAAATTCTGTAAGAGAGTTTTATAAAACTGATGTAATTCCGATGTCTGACTCTTTATACAAGAATTTAAAAGAAATAAAACCAGAACTCACTGAAGAAGTACATGAAATGTTAAATATTTTTGAGTTAATGGAACAGCAAGTTAAAGAAAAATCTCCAACAGAAAATATTCTTCAAAATGAGATTGATCGACTTTTGGAAGTATCCTTAACAAGTGAAATCCGAGATTGTGTGTTGCTTTCTGTTGAAAAACAGAAAAATGAGCTGTTAAAAGATGAAATTGAGAAAAGTTCAAGTGATTCCAAAGATATCCAAGCCAATTTGCTCAAAAGAATCAAAATTCTTGAAAACGATTTTAAGCGATCACAAGCTCAAAGTATTGATTTTGAACTCAAATTACAACATCAAAAAGAGAAAATAGCCTGACTCTCTGTGATAATAAAACGTAAGATAACATGTCCTATTTGTGTTATTTGTGCTTAATCGTTGATATTAATTGATTGAAATAGGTTTCGTTTATATCTAGGGTTACGTAAATATGCAAAGTGATTAAATAGTGAAATTGATTGAGGCAAAATGTTAATATATGTCTTGTGACATGATTGGGATTGATTGATCATTGAAAATATCATTTGTGGATTAAAATCATTTGGTTTCGTAACGATGATAGGTTTCGTAACTTTGAAAAATTGCTTTTGGACATAAACACAAGCTTAAACTGTTAATAAGATAATAAATAAGCTGAAAAACAAGTAAAAAACATTCAGGATTGATACTCGTCCGAACACACTATATATATAATATAATATATCAGTATATAAGGATTATATCAAATAATAGTATAGTAAGTATTTTCCGTCAGATTTAAGAAACAAACTTTTGACCAAAGTTGTCTCAAAAACCTTCCGGGTCGTTTTCCCTCGACGAAGCGTGAATTGAGAATCGGTTAAGTCCGTGATCGCGCGTTTTGTATGGTTTTAAAGATTTTTGAATGGGTTTCTATAAATACTAATAAAAATGAATAAAACATGTAAAGCACGTAAACATATAGAACAATTAGAAATTAAAACACGAGAACGTAAAAACTAAACGGAAATTAAAGAAAACGCGACATTTAAGCAACTATGACAAATTTAAGCCCTACGAATGCAAATTTAATTTTCATAAATTCTAAATGACAAAAGAAAATTTTCAGAAGAAGAATTATATTTTTTTGATTTTTATTTTATTTATTATGACATTAAATATTTTTTAATTAGAAAATTAATTAAAATATAAACTATCCCTAACAAATTTTGGAAAAATTATGAAAAATAGTAATAACTAAAAGGAAATCTAAGAAAAAAAGTTAAACTGGAAAATGGGCCCTTTAAAGAAAAGCGAGCAAACTATTGCACTTTAAGCTCGTATAAACCTTTATCTAAAAACTCCTTTATCAATTAAAAGTTGCACAACATAAATATTGAAAAAGACCTTAAGGGCGGATGGTTTTGTGTGTGTTGTGTTTAGGTGCATGTGTGGTAAGGGGAAGTTCATGGGATTCGAACCCATGGCTTTTCCTTTTTTGCAATTTTTTTGATTTTTCAAAAACTTTTTTATAACAAACTTTTATTACTCAGCTGATAAATGAACAACTTTAGTGAAAGCACTTTTTTCTAAATTAAAAAATCAGGATATTAAAGAGCTAAACATTTAAGGACAGAACAGAAATAACTTGAAATATTTTTGGCTTTTTTTCAAAACTTAAACAAACACATAAACTTGAATAAGCTCAACTATGAACAACATAAGCTGCTAACACCTTAACTCTAACATAATAATCAAGATTTAACTAATTTTGAGCAAAAACTAATAGCCATAAGCTGAAAAACAGATTTAAGCACTTAAGTCGAAACTAGCTACCAAACAGTCCTTAAGGGTAACTTTGAGCTTAATTTTAGCTAAACTACTGGAACCTTATGGATATAAAACTTAAACTACCTTAAAGTCTGACCTCCAAACTATATAAAACATCTTTTGAAAGCTAATTTGAAAATCAAATGAACAAGGAAAAAGCTAATTGAAAATGACTTTCTGACTCAGTGCAAGCTCAGTATTTATTTTGGTTTGAAAAGACAAAACATAAAATTCAGTATTAAAAACAGATAAGCTAAAGGACTAAAAATCTCAAAATAATCTCAAAACTTAAAAGACTACTACCTAATCTAGTTGTGCACTAAATTTCATAAGCTAAAGCACACTTTAACCTATCTGAATCTGAATAAGAAAATAGGTATTTAAACTGAATTCTAAGGCATGACTTAACTAAAATTTGCACTCTGATGCACTTTGCACATTCAAGAGCTAAATCCTAAAAGAGAAATTTTAATTCTAACACTACTACTTCTACTGCATAATAAATTGTTTTATTTAAACATTATCTCAAACTCAAATGCAAACACATCAAAGCTTGACAGATGCTTAATTTTAGAAAAGATGGAAACAATTAAGGTGGAATTTAGTTAAACTAAGCCATAAAATGAACTTCAACTGATTCTAAATTGACTTAAGATTGATTTATGACTAAACTAAAAAAGATTTTGATAGCTATGTTGACTAAGACAGAATTTCAGGCTTAAACCAAACACTCCTTTAAGAACAATTTTGACAAATTAAGATTTTAAAACAAAATTTCAAATCATAAACTCTTAATACCAGACTTTAAATAGCTTATACACAACCTATTAAGCAAATCTAATCCATCATTTAAGCCTAAACATTACTTTAACAGATTATGCAACTATTAATGGAATTTTAGCATATTTTAAGCATAAGCATGAAAACTAAGATCTAATCTAAAACTATCAAAAACAGATTTATAAAGCACTTAGAAAAGTAATATTAAACACATTAAAGCAGAAATAAGCACTTCTATAAGCTGAAATAAGCAAATGCTAAGAATGACTTGGAATTTTAAGTGAAAGCTTACAAGTGGTCCAAAAAACTTGATGTAGACCTAAACACTAATCCTAACACACCTTATCCTTGCTTCTGAATCTGTCCTTCAAAATCCAAACAATACCAAGCTATGCAACTATTGATCCGAATTCCAATTCAACCCATAAGTTTCCAATAACCAAAAGAACTTTAATCTTCAAGCAACAAAGCTCAAAAAAACTTTAACAAATCTCAATGAAGGTAATGAGACAGAAATTAGGGAATGGAACAGTGAATTGAAATGTGTGAATGAAACAGTAACAATGGATAGGACAATTATTTTTGGAATTTTTATTTATTGAATGAAATTGAAGGACGTACAATACTGTAAGGAAATTACAAGGTAATTTAAATGGGCTGAATAGTAAAATTAACATGAAAATAAATTGGTAAACTAATTTTAATGCATAAATTGGGGACGAACTTCTAACTAACTATCTATCACTATTTATAGGACTGTAATGAGGCCTTGAGGAGCCTTGGTGTACTTTCTCTGTGTGTAGTTTGTTGAGTGTAGCCCAAGGAACAAATCCCACCATCCAATATTCAATTTCATCTCATCTTTTGATCTTGGCCGTTTGAACTTGTGCGGGTTAGTGTGGATCACCAGTGTGGCAGGTGATGTGGACAAGTCATGTTTTCCGTGTTGGTCTTGTCTAGTGACTTAGTGGGAGCGGAGGTGATGTGTTTGAGGGACCCCCTAACAATCATGGTTGGGTTAAATCATCCTCTGGTTAATCCCTGGTTAAAACTGTGGTGAAGATAAACAGTAATACTCATTTGGCGCCATTTTCTTTTTTTTAACTCAAGGAGTTTGACCCGGGTCTCTTGGGCCATTTTGATGGAAAAGGGATTTGGGCTGGGGTAATTGATTTTTATAAAGTTAACGGGAGTTAAGTGTTTAAAAGGGTGTTGTTAGGTTTTGTTTGTATAGGATTTAACGACCGTTAGTCCTTTTATGAATTAGGGACTAACAAAGTTATTTCTTTGACGGTTTTGGTGTATTTGGGGTTTAAGGCTCTTGTCTTGGGTTTTCCTTGATAAATACAAACTTTAGCCCCCCCCCCCCCCTCATCCACACCCACCCCTCGGGCTTTTCAGTTTCTTTCTTTCTCTGTGTTCCGGTTTTTGTTCGTTTTGTCTTTGATTTAGTCCATTTCTTAATATCCGTACCTGCACATACACAAATACAAAAACAAGCATACATTTGCAATTTTTATTATGTTTTTGGTCTTTTGGGTTCGTTTTACAAGGTAAAAGGTATGTGTAAAATAGCACATACCAAATTCCCCCATACTAAGGTATTGCTGTGTCCTCACGCAATGTAATAAATACTCGTTTAAAACTAAGAATTCCAATCCCCCCAAACTAATCACCTCGAAAAGTAGCTAAGTGCTCATCTAAAGGGATTAAGGAATCAATAGTTATGAAACGCCTCGTTTTTCCATTTTCAACATTTTTTTACGTTCTTTCATAACTTTCCATACTTCAACACTTCTTATTATAATACTTAGGATCATGGAACAAGCAAAATAAATTCATCGTCCCCAACTTTCACTTTTCCATACTAAGCTTAAAAACAAGATCATTGTCAAATACAAGTCATGATGCTAACACTACTCATAAAAACTAATTGTGTACTTACTTTTCCTCCCTTATTCCTAATTTCCTCTAAGGATTTTATTATTATTGGTGACAAATAAATTATGTCCTTATTAATAAGGCTAAACGTAATGGGACGACCTTTTGTGGTCGGTCGTCCCATGTGGCATTAAAAGGGACCTGGTCACCCCACTATGCCGACCGAAGCAAGACCTGGTCACCCCCAACCTTTGCAAAGTTAGGGTCTTCTGCACGACCTTACAATTGGAGGAAGATTTCGTATTAAAAAAATTTAACTCTTTCTTTTATATTTTTATTTAAAAAAAATAAACAATCCCCCATCACTATAAAATCTCACTTTTTATACCATTTTTAATCACAAAACACATACCTTTATACACTTTCATTTTTCTTTTTTAATATGGCTTTTGTTCGATACCACATAGCGACGTGTACCATAAAGTAATCCAAGCTTTGAGTTCAAAAACAAATTGACAAAATATGATTGTATAATTAAATATACGTCAAACAAAAAAATACATCATCGCGACGAGTATTTTTTATCTTTTTATAGGGGGCACTTCTTTATACTTTCGACGAACTTTTTTCTGAATTTTTTTCAGTCATGTCTGAAAAAATCACATGTGATTTGTATCACAATCACATGTGATCTCATAAATCACATGTGATTTTTTCAGACGTGACTGAAAAAAATAATCGAAAAAAAAGTTTGTCGAAAGTATATAGAAGTGCCCCTCTATAGAAAGATAATTTAATTCTCATCGCGATGGTATGTTTCGTTTTCCGTAACGATTAACGGTTTGTGAAATATTTAATTTTAAAAAATAGGATGAAAGTGGGTTTTTTAATTAAATTAAAATAACCATTAGAGGGAAATAAAGTGGATGGTTGAGATGAAGTGGATTATTCTTTAATTAGATAGTGTTCTGCATAGAACTTTTCTCTTTTATCTATTAGAGTAATTACTCTCTCCGTTCCAAAATTATTGTCCCCCGACAAAAAACACACAGTTTAAGAAAAGTGCATTTATTATTACTTTCTCTTTCTTACTTTTTGGTAGAATGACAGTTTTACCCTTAACTAATTAATTAAAGTCTTATTTAATGTTTGTAATAATAATTTCAAACAAGAGTAATATAGTAAACTTGATTAAATTTCTCTATCTATTTTTAGTAGTGGACAATTAAATTGGGACATTCCAAAAAGGAAACGTGAACAATAAAAATGAGACGGATGGAGTAATAAGTATTGTTATTATAAAAGTTTAGTAAAGACTTTGATTGCCTTGTCAAAATTTAGTGTCTTTATTTTTTTAAAGTTGTGTAGTTATTGTGGATGAATACATATATAGATATTGGCAAAAGTGTCTTTATTTTTTTAAAGTTGTGTAGTTATTGTGGATGAATACATATATAGATATTGGCAAAAGTTTAATAAAGTCAAGACTCCATCTCAACCATTCATTTTTTCATCAAATTAAATAAAACTTATTTTTTATTACTTTTTTTAAAATTAAATATCTCACAAACCGTTAATCGTTACGTAAAATAAAACATACCATTGCAACGAGAATTAAATCATCTCTCTAACGAGAAGCACTTTGATATACTTTCGACGAACTTTTTTTTAATTTTATTTTTTAGTCACGTCTAAAAAGATCACATGTGATTCTGGAAAATTACATGTGATTTATATTTTACAAAATCACATGTGATTTTGTGAAATCACATGTGATTTTGTAACACAAATTACATGTGCTTTTTTTCAGACGTGACTAAAAAAAATCAAAAAAAAATTCGTCGAAAGTATATCAAAGTGTCATTCGTTAGAAAGATAATTTAATTCTCGTCGCGGTGGTGTATTTTTTGTCGTTTAACGATTTACCGTTTGCAAGATATTTTAATTTTAAAAAAAAAGATGGAAAGTGAGTTTTTTTTAATTTAATAAAAAATTGATGGCTATGATTGGTCTGTTGGATCTTTAATAAATATTGGATCTTTATTGATCTCAACTCATGTTTATATATGGTTGCATACGAAAAATAATGGCTATGTTAAAACGTTAACTTTATTACTTTTATAATATGTCTTTATTTTATTTTATTTTATTTTATTGTTTATATGTCTATTTACGTCATTTAACAATTTATAATTGCAGTTAATGATTTGCAACCAAACGGTTTTATATAACAAAAAGCTACATTCCATAAGCTTAAAAACAAAAACAAGATCATTAGTCAGATAATACATGTCATGATGCTAACACTACAAATAAAAAAACTAATTGTTGTACTTACTTTTTCTTCTTATTCCTAATTTCCTCTATGGATTTTATTATTATGGTGACAAATACACTTTTATTTTCTTTTATTATATAAAGAAACCCGGTTTAGACCATTAATAGCTTGAAATCCTTTCCTAAAGAGACGATGTGGTGAGAATAAGGTCCACATTAAGGTTCTAATTTCGCATGATTTAGGGGTTATCCTTTTTATTTCATCCGAAACAACTCAACTACGAGTCCAGAGATGGAGGCTTTATTTAGATAACCTCGGAGTCGAAATTTGGCTTTATTATTATTATTATTGCAACATTATTAAACCTCGGTCCTTTAGAAGGCTGCAACATCGGTTGTGAGCCGGCAAGATGCAGCAAACATATTTCGACCTCGGTAATTTCCTCGACCTTTTAGAAGGCTGCAACATCGGTTGTGAGCCGGCAAGATGCAGCAAACTTTTATCAGTCTCGGATTATTATTACTATGTGCCTTATTTAGAAGACTACCACATCGGTTGTGAGCCGGCAAGAGGTAGTAAACATTATTAGTCTCTAATTTTTATTTTATTATCATTACTCCAACCCTTTAAACGACTGTAATCGGATGCGAGGGCCGACATGATCCAGAAGTCTTATTTCGGCTTCGGTTTATTTCATAATTATTATTATTATAGCCAAATTTCAAGCCCTGTGGTCTTTTAACAACTGCCACATCGGTATGCGAGCCGACCATGGTCCAGGAGTCTATTTCCCCACAACACTGACAAAACCTTGATGTGTACCTTACTTTCACCAGAAGGAATCTCTACGAAGTGATCTGAAACTAGAAGAATCGCAACAAAACCACAAAGAAACTTTATTTATTCAACAATTATATAACGTTTATTAAGCTGATGGGAGAAAAAAGCCACAATTAACATTTATGAGCCTTAAAGAAATCTAACTATTCTATGTTTAATATCATGACTTATAATCAACACTATCATTTCTCGTTCTTCGCAATTTAAAATCTCTAAGAAAGAGACTCGCGAATGCTTAGCCTAGCGAATTAAGATCGGCACTTTAACAAGTCACATAGACTGGCAACAATCTCAACTCTAATAAATCGAGTTCGGCATAATGGATAAGCCTACATAAGACTAGCAACAAACTCGATTTAAATATGTTAAGGAAAAAGCTAAGGTATAAAACCGGTTGGATCAAAATTTATTTCTCGTTCTCACCTTTATTTGTGTCACAACACTTATTTCATCACTTTATTCCAACATTTATCACTTTTTTTTATCATGCACAAATTTTTTTTAAATTTTGCTATTTTTCACAAATCACATATTTTTAGTGGAAAAACGGGTTACGTGAGAACAACGGCTGCAGGTATAATTAAATCGATAGAATCCCCCCATACTAAAACTACCATCTGTCTCAATGTGGAGTTCCTCTTATAATTAATGCATAATCTTGATATAAAAAGGGTCTCTACGCAAATCTAAAGCCGTTTATTAAGTATGCTAAAGATAAACGTTAGTCGATAAGATTTAGGATATCGGATTCCCAATATAAGCATGCAAAGGATTGAAGAGCGAGTGAACGATGGACAAAACACCGAACACGAGAGTCTTCAAAATCCGGGCAATCCTAGACGAACAAACAAAACACGAAACACGAGAACGAGAAGAGGCGAGTCCCCTCACATTAATTGTTAGAAAATAGATAAGAAGATAGAAACGCTTGTTTTTGTTAACCGAGTCATGATAGAAACGCTTGTTTTTGTTAACCGAGTCATGAGCTTGACTCGACCCCGAATTAAGTTGTCCATGGGGAAGCAAATGGAAAAGAAAATCTCAATCGGGCTTTCATTAATGTTTGGATAAACATTAAAGCACATGAAAGTTCCATCCCGATGAGATGCCACCGGCTCTAAGTGGCGATGCCGGGGTCAAAAATGGTGTCTTCACTCCCGGTGGAGAGAAGTAAAGGAGAATCCACAGGGTAGGTGAGATATGGTAGAAAAATTCGAATGATAAATGTGAAGGGAAAGTAATCGTCATCTTCAACATTTGCAAAAACATCAATCTCACCCCCCTGGGTCAAAACATTCATCTTCGTTTAGCTCATCAAAATCGTTCTTCATGGTCGTATCGGGCTCAACGTCAAAGCAAATCTCAACATCCGGTGGTTCCGGAGGAGGACGAGGAGATGACGGATCATTAAAATGATCAAGGTTAGATGACTCAAATTAGGGGAAGGGTAAGGGGTCATTGTAAGCTAATTCTTCAAGAAAACGTGAGATTCCCTTCCGAGTCATAATCGTCATCCTCAATGCCCGGTGGCATCGAGTCATCGGAAGCAAGAAATAAAGTAATATCGACTTTATGAGAGTCACTAGCCACAACGGAGGATAGGAGATGGGAGAGGGAGACTCGATGATCGTATCAATATTTTCATAATTACGTTCTCTCCGGCGGTCGTGGAGATGAATTATCATATAACAAATTCTTAACAAGATGGATTTCTTTCTCTAGATCAAAGTCGGCTTTCTCAATTACCGGTGGAATTGGATTGATATGAGCGAGTTCACCGGAGAACTCCTCGAGAAGATAATCAAACTTAGGAGAAGAATCAATCAAAGTATCTCGATTAAGCAAAGATTCGATAAGATTAGACTCGGCATTAAAGGAATGCGGATCTATCTTGGTAGTATGTTTTCTTGTTCATCAAAAAGAGGGTTCAAATATATTTTGGGAACTCCTCCTTAGAAAGTGATCTTGTGTCATAACTAGAGGTGAAATCGTATTAGAATCAAAGAGAGGATTAGAGAAAAGTCATAAAATCATCACAAACTGGCATATCACACTCACTTTCATTATTGGACAGAATCTCGGACTTTCAACTTTTTTTTGGGATTGGGACAAGGTTCTTAACACTAGACTTTTCCGTTTCCGTTTCTGAAATAGTGTCAAGATGCTTATCCCCCATACTTAGAGAGTTATCGGGTTCCTTGGTGGTTGTGTGTTGTGATTGCATTATAACGGAGAAATTTGACGGTGTTGTATTCAAAGGAATAGTGCTCTCCTTGTGATATAAACTTTAAATTTCTCAAAAAGATTCTTGTATACGGTTCTACGTTTATCGCTTGCTTACGGATATTCCTTAACTTCCTTTTCTTCCTTTATCGGAGTTGAGATTCAAATTAATGGTCAAGATAAGTTTAGGAATTAAGAGCACTTTCAAATTAAATCATCAAACCTTATTATGTTACAATAATAAAGTCTTTTTGTCGACAAATTTCAAGCAAATCTAGCATCGTATCTTCCATATTTTGCTTTTGCTCTTCACAAACTTTTGTGCCACACATTTCTTCAATAAGTTGACGAAAGTCGGAGTTTGGTGAGGGAACTTGCTTTTCCTGAGCTACTTGCTTTTGGGCAAGTAACTCTTGCTCTCTTTGAGCTACAAGTAAAGCCTCCTTTGCTTACGTAACTTTTGATTCATTCTTTTCTGTAAATCTTCCATCATTTTATAAGCTCGTTCTTTGTTTTCATTATCAAAGAAAGAAATGACTTCTGGATAATTTCTTGAGATGATGGATTGTCGACTGCTGCTTGGGGTTGAATTTGGTCCAAATACCGAAGAATTCGAATAATTGAAATTTTGGTTTCATCGGCGGTTTACACTGAAACTTTTCCTGAAGAACCCACAATTCTCATAACGGAAATTATTCATGGTTGACTCAGAAAATATATGTAGAGGTTGGTATAAATCCAAAGTCTGGTTGGAACAGGGACCATGGACGATCAAAGACGGGTGTATTTTATCACCCCCTGTTGACAATCGAAGCCCAATGAAGAGTTCCTCCACAAATTCACACGCGTATTGTCTCGTATGGTATTAGTGGAGGTGGTTAAAGAAGTTCGGATTTTCATATAATGAATAAGGATTGGGGTCCTAGACAACTATTTCCGGATCTACACTGTCTACAGTTCGGACAGTTTCCACCATTAACGGACCTCCAAAAATACCGAGCAACCAAACTGTTTATACGAAAGACATGTCGGAGAATTAAACGGAAAAGAGCGAATAACAAAGAAGATTAAATTAAATGTAATAAGAGGATAAAGAAGAATATTTATATATTTTTATATGAGAAAAGAAATTAAAATAAGGAAGAAAAATATTTTTGGTAACCGAAAATCAAACGTGCACGGTAGCTCTCTAAAAAAAACGTACAAGAAAGCGGATGACTTGGTAAGCACGAGGCGCTATTTAGAATAACCCTTCTCCTTTTGGGTGATGTTGCTCAAACCCGCCTTAAACTTTCCTTATAGCACATAATCTAAAGGTGAGCAGTAACAACGATTAACAACGGGGGTATTATTAATATTTAAAATAAAGAAATAGAATTATCGTTTAGTGTAGATTATTTTTGTATTTTTTTATAGTTCTTCTTAAGAAAATATTCATAAATAAAAAACGATAACTTCACGAGGAAGGGTCTTCAAAACACTAATCTTCGAACAAAACACGATAATCGTAACACACTTCCCCGGCAGCGGCGCCAAAAATTTAATACGCTCCTAATACGCTATACGTAAATATATATACTATATAAGGATTATATCAAATAATAGTATAGTAAGTATTTTCCGTCGGGTTTGAGAAACAAACTTTTAACCAAAGTAGTCAAAACTCCAGGTTGTTTTCCTCGACGAAGCGTGAATTGAAAATCGGTTAAGTCCGTGATCGCGCGTTTTGAATGGTTTCAAAGATTTTTGAATTGGTTTTTCTAAATCCTACTAAATATAAATGACAAATAGATAAATGCATGGAATCAAGTAAACAAGAAATGACAATTAAACACGTAAGCATTAAAACGTAAACGAGAATAAAAAAAACACGCGACACATCCCTTCTAAATCCTAATACGTATCTAAAATCCCCCCCTACATACCTAAATCTGATTTCCCCTTAACACTTTTTTCTATCCTAATTGACTATTTTAAAAGAAAATGCTAAGGAAATTCTAAACCGAGGGTAATTTAAGCTAAAATGAAGGAAAAAGAGAACGGGCACGGGAAAATACCGTTCCTTTAAAAACGTGATAATACAAAATATTATTATAACGGAAAGATAAATCTTTCAAACCTTATCCGATTATTTGCTATATAAAAGAAACATTTATAAAAAAAAAATTATTTTTTCCTGATTTATTTTTCTATTTTTTTATTGATTTTTAAAGTTTTTAACAATAATATTACGAAAATTATAAAAACTTAAGCTAAATTCCTAGAAAAATTTCTAAATGTTAGCTTATGATAAGCAGGATGCTTAGGAAAAATATCAAATCCTAAAAGAGCTAAACTAATATAAGCTGGAAAAAAATATCGAATCAAGCCACGTCGAAGTGCTAATTATAACTTAAAACTTAAAAAAGGTGTTAAAAAGAATTTTTAACGCACCCTTAGGACAGTATAAAGTCCAAGGGGCAGTGGTTCAGTTTCGGTGTGTTGTGTCTATAAAAAGGTGAGGAGGGTAGCCACCCTGGTCAGGGGTTCGAGCCTTGCTCACCCCTGACTTCCTCTCTTCCCTTTTTTTTATTTTTGCAAAAACTTTGAAAAGCAAACTTGAAAAACAGCTTAATATGAACATTTTTTGTAAAAACAGCTTTGCTGAAAACTAGAAAATAAGCTGGAAATTAGCTTAATACAATGACAGTAACAATTAGACTCTTTTTAAACTTATTACTTATACTAATGAAACAAAAAAGCTAATTAAGCTCAATCTTAAGAACAAAAATCTACTTTTATCCTTAAGCTATCCTAATACACGCAACTGAGCAAGAAATAAGCAAAAAGAGCAAACAATAAGCTGAAAAGACCAATAAGCTGAAAATTCACTTTAGCACTTTTACTTAAAACTGAAAACCAAACAGACACATAGCCAACTTTGAGCTTAATTTAAGATAAGCAAATGAAACCTTATGAGAATCTAGCTTATACCACCTTATAACTTGACCTAAAAGCTACTGAAAACAAATTTTGAAAACTATTTTGAAATAAACTAAGGTTATGGAAAATTAAAGTGAAAACACTACTTTGGCCTGTTTGTAATTTTCACTTAGCAGACTTAACTTGAATTTGGTAAAACCTTGAGGCAGTGTATAAATTCAAATGACCAGATATAATACTTGAAGTGTAATACTAAATGAACTCAAAACTATCACCAAATCAACTTAAAGCTTATTCTCTAAGATTATGCCACTAAAATCATAAATATCAACTCGAGTATAAGCTAATTTTCTTTTGTAAATCATATAAATCTTTTTAAACTTGATTTAAACTGGTTACAACTTGATCTAATATTATCCTAAGATGATTTAAAACTAATATCTAAAACTCTATTAGACCAAATCAGTTTACACTATGAATTATCACTTAAACCAAACACTCCTAAAGATACTGTTTTGACAAATTAAGCTTTTAAAACAAAATTTCAAATCATGAACTCTTAATACCAGACTTTAAATAGACCTAGTAAGCAAATATAATCCTTCATTTAAGCTCTCAAACATTTTACTTTAAAAGACTTATGCAACTATTAATGGAATTTTAGCATATTTTCAGCCATATGCATATGAATAACTACGATCTAATCTCCATCAAACTCCATCTCACTAACACGCATTCCTATAATAGCCCACTTAGACCAAAAAGCTAATATCTCAACATATAATAACCTCATATTTTAAAGACCACAGCCACAATCAACACCCCAGCCATCCCTCCATACTCCCTCATACCACCCGCCCCCGTAACCAAATCAAGCATACCCTCATGCCCCCTCTAGTACCCAATGACTTCGGGACATCATGTAAGTGAAAAGCCTTACAAGTGGTCCAAAGGAACTATGATGTAGACCTCCTAACACTACATCCTAAACCACCCTAATCCTTGCTTCTGAAACAGCTTCAAAAAAACCAACCAATACCACCAAGCTTATGCACTGCTTATCTGTATCTGCTACCACTTCACCACTCTCATTCACCAACCCCCCATACACTATCCGCTCTTCCCACATACAAAAGAACTCCTTAATGCCTCCCTCCCATAGCTACAAAGCACCTCACAACATACAAACTTCTTCTAAACCACTAATCCGCCACACAGCTAGTGGTAATCGATGACAAGATACATTAAGAAGGATAATGCGAGAACAGCCCGAAATGTCAGAAACACAACAGTGTCGCTCTAATCGAACCCCCCGCCTTAAACCAATGGGTATCCCCTGTGCGAACACCTTGACTAATCGTTGGCAATCCTTCTTGTACCTCAGTTCATTGAAATCCGTGATAGGGAGGTGTATGACTTGATATTGAATTGTGCGAACTCAAAAGAACTATGTCATGTCTTGGAAACATAAATTAGTGATAGAATTGTGCTGAATAGTAAAACTTGTGCTCATGCGATCGCTATAAATGAAATGGCCGTGGAGCCTCGTCAAGTGACACTGTTTAGCTTGCAGCATAACTGTGGTCGGATCCCAATTGTATGTTAGTATACCCTATGATAACGCTAAAGACATTAAAGACACACACCTCATTTCTAAACTGTGTTGTTTTTGTCTTTTTGTGTTGACTTATTCTTTTTTTGTGTGTGTTGTTATATACTTGTGCGTATAGAAGTCTTAAGGAATCCTTCAGTGTGCGCAGATGTGCCCCCATATCTTCCCAGAGAGAGCTCACGTAGGCCGGTAGCCGCGCTCCCTTATGTAGTGAGATGTTATCGTATTGAGAGCCTGCTGCACCCACGCACTATCATATGATAACAAATCCCCATCACTCACCTCACTCAATTCAAATACTGCGCGCCAACGCTTATCATACTTCAGTCACTTGTCTTTCTTCGATAACAGCCGTGCCGTTTGATCTGGTGCGGGTTTAGCTCGTGGATCGACACAGGCGTCCCCGGCAGCGTCGCTCTGTGGACAAGTCATGCTTTCCGTGTGTGACTAGGGGAGCGGGGGTGCGAGTGATTGAGACCCCTCCAGCTACAGTTCCTTGGTTGGCCGTTTAAATCTTCCTCCTGGTTAATCCCCTGGTTAAAATCCCGGGTGAACGTATAAACCAGCTCAATATGCCTTTGTCGCCATTTTCTCCTTTTTTTCTTAACTCAAGGAGTGCATGCGCAACCCCCCCGCGCGCCTTTTTTTCCTATTACGTTTGAACATGGGTTTCACATCTTGGGCACATTTGAGGAAAAGGGATCTGGGGGCCTCGCGGGTAATTGATTTTTCTAACTGGCTTCTCGCGGCAGTTAAGGGGTTTTAACTCACGAGAGCTCCGTTGCGCTCCGCTAGGTTCGTGGCTTCCCCTGCCCTCCCCTCGCCCGACTTCGTCCCACCGCCCGCACAGTTAGGACACTTTTCATGAATCGCCTCCAGGATAAGACGTTATTTCTTTGGCGGTTTTGGTGTATTTAAGGTTTAAGGCTCTTGTCTTGGGTTTTCCTTGATAAATGCAAACTTTAGCCTTGGCTTTTCACGTTTTTTCTTTCTCGTGTTCGGTTTTGTCCGTTTTGTCTTTGATTTAGTCCATTTCTTATGTGCCTTGAGCATCTACTATCAATCACTCCTTGATCCTGTAAATCCATTTGTAGATTGCCCTGCACATTAGATAAGAGAATCAGCTTCTTTTGGGGAACCAAGCCATCACTGACTTGGATCTGCCTTGTGCATCAACATAATCAAATTTTTTTAGGGTGATTGATGCACTGTTATGTTTAGAAACATGGTTTAAAACTTTAGTCTTTGGTTTCCAAACCCAACAAGCTGAGGCCTTAACAACATTAACATTATTTCCCTTAACAACATTAACTACTGCTTTTGGCCTAGCAGCATTAACTACTTCTTTTGGCCTAGCAGTATTAAATTTTTTATCCTTAACAGTATTATCCCTCTGATTAAAATTACTGTTTTTAAATGTTGTTTTGTTGTTAATGGGCCTTCTAACAGTTGAATGTGCTGATTTAGAAAGATTTGTCATTGGTCTAACACTATTTATTATTACTTTTGGGTGAGCAGTATTAACTTGTCTGGCAGTATTAACTGATACTAGGCCAGACTTCATTAGTACTGCTCTTGGAACCATGTTCTTTTTAGGGCAAGGGTGAGTCTTTTTGGCAAAATTCTGATGATTCACCCTTTTAGCATTGTTCCAAACAGGTTTTGTATTTTGAAACTGTTTTTGATTCACCTTTTTACAACCTACCTGCAAGTGATCAAAACTTCCACAAACATAAAAAGTTTTATTAAACATCTCAAAATTACTTCCTAATCTTTGAAACATCATATTATTCCAGTTTCTTTTATTGCCTTTAGGAATATGAATGTTTTGCCTATTTTGCTCAACATGATTGCCAGTTTTCCTAGCAGTCTTTTCTTGTTGTTTAGGTTTGACAAACTCTATCTTAGCAAAACTAGGCTTAAATGTTTTCTTTTCAATCTTAGCCTGAGGCACATCATCTTCCTCATTATCAGACACCCAATCCTCAATAATTAGAGCACCATTATTCTTCCTAACTGCTTTAGGCTTTGCTTCACTAGCCCTAGCTTCACTGTTCTCAGCTACAAGCTTAATAACTATAGGCTCACTTGTAAACTCTTCTAAACCAGTAAATGACAAGTCAGGTTTTGGAGGCATAAAATTTCCTGTATAGGGAGGTGGAATTGCATTATATCCTAAACCTGTTTTGCACTTATCAACTATCTGACAGTCTATTAATTTGCTTAAGTTTTTAGATGAATTCTTAAAATTTTCTACTGTTAGCTGAATTTCATCTTTTTGTTTTTGAGCCAGTTCCAACTTCCTCATAAGCTCTGTAATGGCTAATTCTCTTAAATGAATCTTATGTTTTAAGACCTTGATATCTTCCTCATAAAGATACTTATTTTTCTTATAGACTAGAAGTCTTGCTTCTACAGACTCTGCTTGATCACTCCAATCATAACCAGAACCATTACAAGACACCAAAGCATTAGAAGTAGTTGTCTCCACTGGCACAACCCTTCTTGTGTTCTCCCTATTCTTGTTTTCTTAGTTCCTAGGAGCCTTGCACTCCCTTGCAAAGTGTCCCTTTTTGTGGCAGTTGTAACACTCCACCTTGGACTTATCAAACCCAATGGTCTCATTACCATTAACAGTAAGCTTTCTTCCAGTATTTTTCAAGAATCTCCTTGCCCTCATTGTTAGCATAGCCATCTGCCACCTCAAGTTCGTCTCTTCTAAATCATCAAGATTAATTTGTTGCAAGTCCTCATTGTCAAGTTGTGAACTGTTTGGTTGACTTGCAAAGAAAGCACAGATGACAGCATTACTCAAGTTGTTAATTGCTATTGAGTTAACAGCAGTAGCTTAAGTGCTAGCAGTTGTAGCACCATGAGTAGTATTAACTGCTCCATTTGTACTGCTGGTGCTATTTGAGAACACAAAGGCTACGTTTTGTGTGTTTGTTCTTGAGCTTGATGTCCCTTTGACCTATGGTTCATAGATCTTCAGATTGTTGTAAAGATCATCCAAGCTTAATGTATCTATCTCAGGCTTGTTCCTCTACACAATGGTATGTGTGTTCCATTCTAGTGACAGACTTCTTAAGAACTTCTGATTCATATCTTCTTCTGAGATACTTTCACCATGAATCTCCAACTGACTGATAAGCTTTTGAAGCCTATCAAAGGTTTGATCTAACGTCTCTGAGCTAGATGTAGTAAAATTTTCATACTGCTGCTTTAGAAGATTCCTCTAAGTCTTTTTAGTAGCAGCATTCTCTCCAAACCTCAGCTCAACAGCCTGCAGCAATGACTTGGCATCTTTGATGGAGTTAAACTTCAATTGATGTACATTAGGGATGCCCATCAATAAAGTGCTTCTTGCCTTCAACTTTAACATCCTTTGTGCCTTTTCTTCAGCAGTTGTAGAAGCAATTATAGTCTCAACACCTTTAACAACTTTTGTTATTGGAGGTGCATTACCATTCTCTATGACTTCCTATAGAGAATAATTAATCATCTGGATGTATTGTTCCATCCTCATCCTCCAAAGCTCATACTCACTTGGTTTGCATAGGCACTTTTGATGCAGCCACCATATGTACTGAGTCTTGATCTATGTCTTTGTAACAAAAAGATCTTGTGTATTCAAACAGGTTCTTCTTAATAAAGTTTCTTAAAGCAACAAGCTCTGATACCACTTGTTGATCCCACTTGAATAGATCTTGAATTCCTTAGCTTGTGTAAGGTTTAGTTATGCTAGATAAATCTAACACAACTTAGTTTAAGAAACTTTGTTTGATAATACTAAAGATTATGCGGAATCTAATCTTTAATATAAGAAGAATTCTTCAATGAAACAGTAACACAAAACAATATAATTTCAACAATAAAAGCTCCAATATTATTATTACAAATAATACGAATACTCTCCTAGTATTAGGGTTACAAAACCTTGAAGCTATAACGATATCAAAAACAAAGATTTCTAGATTTCTGGATTGTGTGTTTTTCAACTCTATGCCCTAGGACCTCCTTTTATACACCAAGGAGTCCTAGTCGATTTACAATATATTACAAAAACTTAGATTATTCTCAAAGATCTATTCTATAAATAACAATCCTTATCTCATAAGTAATCTTGATCTTCAAGCAATCTTTATCTTTCAGCAGTTGTAACTTTGTACCAGCAGCATTAACTCTTAACAAGCAGTAGTAACTTATACACCAGCAACATTAACTGTGTACAAGCAGTAGTAACTACTTGGAATATTTTCTTTAATCTTTACCAGCAGTACTAACTTTACTCTAGCAGTACTAACATATACTAGCAATAGTAACTAGCAGTACTAATATACACTAGCAGTACTAAGTTACACTAGCAGTACTAAGTTACACTAGCAGTAGTAACTATGAACTAGCAGTACTAACTACTTAGCATATTTTTCATTAAGATTACTGAACAACACTAAGTTTTACATAGTAGCAGTAACACAAACCTTAGCAGTAGTAACTCCAAGATCATCATGAAGTCTTTTAATCCCAACAGCATTAAACTATTACAGATTAGCCTAAGTACTCGTTAACCTACTTATGCCCACTATCATGAACCGTTAATTACTTCGTGTAAGCACGAATGATGTAAATAGATCTATTCGGGTTGACACCCCCGTCTAGGTAAGTAGTGCTTACTTGACCGACCATACTGGTCAAATAGACATTTGGGAAACTCTAGGTGGTCGGGTTAGACACCTACCGGGCAACAATACGTAATAACTTGAAACTTCAGTCCGAGCTTTGGTGTCATGAGCTTAGTGAAATCGTAATTACTTTTTTAAGACATTGTATCTGTTATAATGGTCATACTCGAAAATCTTGTGGTCCACACTTATATTTACTTAAACCTATGAACTCACAAACATTATTGTTGACGTTTTAAGCATGTATTTCTCAGGTTCGTGAATTGCATGGCTAGCTTGATGGAGTCGCATCCTCGAAGTCTTTTCCTACATAACTATATGCATTTGGATGTCATTCAAATAATTTATCATTTTGTATTGACATTATTGATTGTACTTGGTTGAAAACTTGTTTATTTAAATGTATCAAATGAACACCTTTTAAACAAACTCATTTAGAGGTCGTTCTTTATATCTTGTATTCATGTGCTATGAAGTCACGACCCTCGGTTACCTTTCTGCTGTGATATTTTGGGGGTGTGACACACATGATGGGTTTTGATTGTTAAAATAGACAGTCGTTTGGTTAAGGGACTCTCAGTGCAAAGGGTTTTGGAGTTGAGGACTATATAGGTCAGAAAAAAAGTCAAAGGACTAAAGGTGAAAGTCAACGCAAACTACAAGGACCATCTATTTAATTTACTTATTTATCTCGCATTCATAAGACCTGGTCTTAACCTTTGCATCACTGTGAGTTCATGTACGAGGACACGACCTTTCATCAAATTAAATTCCTATGCTATATTTAAAAGGAATAATCAAGTCATAATCTTGATTTCGATTCGCTTACAAGACTTAATTCATACAAAGGACACACATATGCGTCATCAAAGGAGAGGAAAAGACTTGATTAATTTTAAGTCTAACATACTTTAATCCAAACACCATAGTATACTGAGGGATTTGTTAACGTATATATTTAACAGTGTAGTCATATTAGACAATATATACATCAAACCCACTAGACAACTGATATGTGCTAAATCTCATTCCCACATGACTTGCACGTGCTCTAACAAACCTTTCAATTTAGGCGGGAAAAGCTAAGCTGTTAGCTTTTCCTAAGCGCAAACTCTCCTTTAAATAGTTGTACATTTTCATTTTTCATTTATATCCAACAAATTGTAACAAATTCTCTTTGTATCTGTAACCATTCCATTTTCAATACATCAATCCAATAACAATCATTTTGGTTATCAGTTCTTGTTCTTGATTTCCCTAATATTGTTAATTAGTTGATCATCAATTCCTTGAATTCTAGATTGACTGTTAGGAATAATCAAGTCATAATCTTGATTTCGATTCGCTTACAAGACTTAATTCATACAAAGGACACACATATGCGTCATCAAAGGAGAGGAAAAGACTTGATTAATTTTAAGTCTAACATACTTTAATCCAAACACCATAGTATACTGAGGGATTTGTTAACGTATATATTTAACAGTGTAGTCATATTAGACAATATATACATCAAACCCACTAGACAACTGATATGTGCTAAAATTCATTCCCACATGACCTGCACGTACTCTAACAAACCTTTCAATTTAGGCGGGAAAAGTTGTTAGCTTTTCTTAAGCGTAAACTCTCCTTTAAATAGTTGTACATTTTCATTTTTATTTTTTATCCAACAAATTGTAACAAATTCTCTTTGTATCTGTAACCATCCCATTTTCAATACATCAATCCAATAACAATCATTTCAGTTATTAATTCTTGTTCTTGATTTCCCTAATATTGTTAGTTAGTTGATCTTCAATTCCTTGAATTCTAGATTGACTGTTATCAAGTGGTATCTAGAGCTCTTTCCTGGCACCATTACTCTAAAATTCTGTTACAACAACCCCAATTTTGTTGTACCTAACCAATTATGTTTCTTTTTTGGCGAATTCTGTTGGTTTTCTGATGGAATATTGAATCAGAATCAAAGTGCTACACTGGAATTTTGATCTTTTGTGTGCTATCCGTTCAGAAACAAGAACAATTGTAAAGTAATCATCACGATCACGAGAACAACACATAAGTTTTTAAATCCTATATTTTCAAACCTATGGTCAGTTTTGATTGACTTTAGTTTGGCCAAGAAACGGTTAGGTTGTTAGTGAGTATCCAATTAAAAATATTAGGGATAGTAACTAACTAACTAACAACAAACACATTCTTTACAGAAATAGCACACAATGGTGATAATCACAAGGAGCAATAATGCTTAAGAACAAAGTAATCAAGCAAATGATACTAAGCCTCCAAGTTTAACTGAATTGTGCCAATTGTTGAGGCAAATTAGTGATAAAGTTTATGGATTATGCCTCTTCAAAGACTTTGCTACTGCTGAGTTTGCAAAGATTAATGCTGGAGAGGGAACTAGTAATCAAGGAGGGAATGGTGGTAACAATATGACTAATTTTCATCCTCATCAAGGGGGAGGAAATAATAATGCACAACATCATCATAATCCTTATGGAAAGTTGACTAGATTAGACTTTCTAAAGTTCAATGGGGAGGATGTAAAGGGGTGGATATTCAGAGTACATCAGTTCTTTGTGATTGATCAAGTCAGAGAAGATCAAAAGTTGAGGTTAGTCTCTATGCACCTATTTGATAAAGCTCTCAATTCGCATTTACAGTTCATTAAGAAATTTAGAGAAAATGTACCCTGGAATGTGTATGAGACTGAGATATTAAGTAGGTTTGGTGAAGTTTATGATGACCCTATAATTGAATTAAAGAATTTGAAACAAACCACTGATGTTCAATCTTATCAGGATAAGTTTGAAATGCTTTTGAATAAGGTGGATTTGTTTGAATCACATGTTGTTAACATGTTTATGGGGGGATTAAAGGGTGAAATTAGGGTACCCTTAAGAATGTTTAAGCCTGTGACTATTAAGGATGTGTCATGTTTGGCTAAGATGCAAGAGGCTACTGTGGCATTAACCAAAGCTAAACCACGATACTCTTCTTATAGCAGTTCTAGGTTTCAGCAAAGTAATGTCACTCCTAGAACTACTACTTATCCACCTAAACCACCACTTTTAGCCTTACCATTAGCTCCTAGACCTGGTACTACAAATCCAGTTAGGAGACAATTAACTCAAAAGGAATTTATAGATAAAAGGGCTAAAAACCAATGTTTTTACTGTGACCAAAGATATGTGCCATAAGTGTAGTGGTCAGTTATATGCTTTAGAGGTAGTGGCTAATGTTGCAGAAGGTAATGACTTTGTGGTGGATATGTCTGCTGAGACTATGGAAGAAATCAGGGAAGAAGAAGAATTTGTTGACTATTCACATACTATTGAGGAAAGACCCTAAATCTCATTGAATGTCCTATCAGGAGTAAATGATTTTAAAACAATGAGAATCAAAGGTTACATGGGTAGACAGTTGGTGCATATTCTTATGGATACTGGTAGTACTCACAACATCTTAGCTATAGCTGCTGCAATAAAGATGAGGTGTCAATTGAGAAGGACTGTTCCATTAGAAGTGTCTATAGCTAATGGTAATCAGATGGTCAGTGAGTACATGTGCAAAGGTTTTGAGTGGACTATTCAAGGTATTACTTACAAGACTGATGTAATGATAATTCCTTTGGGTAGTTATGATATGGTTTTAGGAGTTCAATGGTTAGCCACATTGGGAGACATTTTTGTGGAAATTTGAAAAAATAACCATGGAATACAAGTACAAGGGTAAGAGAGTAGTACTAAGGGGCTCTCAACAAGCTGTATTGTCTTGGTAAATGGCAAGGAGTCAACTAAGAAAATTACTAATGACAAGGCTGAATTGTCTCTTATTTTTGTGTGCACTTTTTATGATACTTGAGGTTGGGGGGGACCCCCAGAGGTGGGGGGGGGTGGGGGGGGGGGAAGCATTAGGCATAAACACTTTGGGTTCTTTAAGACTTTACTTAAACTATTGAACTCACCATCGTTATGTTGACATTTTTAGCATGTATTTCTCAGGTCCTTAGTTGCATGGCTAGCATCGAAGTTCATGGAGTCTACCTGTGTTGGTTGTATATCATCAAATTTTATTGCATGGAATTGTCTCGTTGAAGTTGTATTAAAATTATTACTTCTTTTGTTGTAAAACTTGGGTTTTGTATCGTTGTAAACTTTATTTTTTATAAATGAATCAACGACATACTTTTTAAACGACTCATATAGAGGCCGTTCTCTTTATATCTTGTATTCTCGTATTATGAAGCAATGCATCCGGCTACCTTTCCGCTTCATGATTTTGTGGGTGTTACAAACACTTTTTAGAAACTAATTTTTACCCAAACTTTTTTACGAGGCATTTGTTACTGACCGGTTACTTTATCCTCTTGGCACGAATCTGGGTTTTTCTGGATGTACTTCAATGAGGACTATATAAGTAGTAGGTTAGCCATTTTTCGACACTTAAAGTTGATGAAGCTGTTTTTAGAATGGACTTTCGACTCATTTTTAATATGTATAACTTCTTCGTTATTTGTATTTTTCTATTGATTCAAGTTCCTACGTTTTAGTAGCTAAGTTACCTACCTAATCTCACTTTCATTGTCCGACGAATCTAACTCTAAGTGCTCAAAAATAGCTCTCAAAAACACTTACTGGCAAGTTTTTCATTTTTGATTTTTACTTTTGTTTTTCACTCATAAAAATTCATGAACATTACCATGGGTTGAATCTTTTGAAATGATTAAACTAGAACATCATAAATAAGTGTAGTAACAATCATTTGTAAGATCAAAACCATTTTAAATGGTGATTTCAAGAAATAAAAACACATTTTCAGAAGTTTGCCATTTTTCTTTTAAACAAGATTTTTCTAAACATGTAAGGTGACTTATATAGAAGTTATGAACGATATGTTTGCTTAATATAATATATATAATATATATATAATATATATTATATATATATATATATATTATATATATTTATATATATATATCCTATATAGATGCTTACAAGGGTTAGGAGAGAGTTGATCAAGAAAATACCCATGAAAATCAACCCAAAAATCCCTAGAAAAGAAAACCTTAATTTCTAAATGGTAACCCTATCTTAACAATACCAAGTTTAGAGCCTTGCTAGTAGCTTTGATATAACTTGAAGCTCTTGTTTTTTTCTATGTTTCTTGTCATGGGTTTTGTGTGGACAGAAGAAAGGGGGGGGGGGGGTATAGTGATTTGTTATATAAGGAATATGTAGTAACCTTCTTGCAAAAACACTTAAGAAAATTTGAAAACTTGTTATGTTTGATGATTTTTGTCGTATGAAATTAAGAGAAAATGATAGCAGATTATGTGTGTTTGATGTGGAGTGAAGTAAGCTAGAAAGTTTTTTGTCATAATGAACTTAGGTAGGGTCATATTGATGTTTTACTACTTATATAGTCCTTGTATGCTTTAATCTAGCTAGCATATGTGATCACTTCTTAGGGACATGGAAATGAGAAGGGGACATAGGAATTGCATGCCATGTTTGCTAGTGAAATGTGTAGAGAATGAAAAGGGAAAATCGGAGTTCGATGTAAGGAAGACTTGTTTGAATAGCCCATAGGAGGCTAGATATGAAAAGGAAAAAAGAGATGGGGGAGATTGATTTTTGAATGTAAAATAATGTATTATTGATACCTAAAGGTGGTGGTGGTATTGGGTAAGTTGTGTATGCGTGCAAGTGTCAAAAATGCAAGTTTATGTAATGTTATAAACAAAGAATCATATATTCGGGGGTCGAGGAGACTCAAACAGGAGAAAGCCATTGTAGTGAGAGGTGAGAGAGAAAGAAAAAATGTATAATATGAATGAAGAAGTATAAAATGTTACAAGAGTTTACCCCTTCATGAAAGCCCATGGAGGGGGTATTTATAGGTCCATATGATGTATAACTATGAACATTGCCTATTCTAGTCCTGCGTATGGTATTTAAAACGATGATAATTCAGTAATGTAGTCACATATAATGAATTCTAATTCTTCCCCCATGGGACGATATAAGAATTACTACAATATTTTATAAACAAAAGTACATATTGATTAATCAAGAACTTCTGTAAAGCTTTCAATGCTGATGATGTCTTCTATGGTCTTTGACTTCAAGTCTGCACACTTCCAACATGAAACATCTTGTTAGTAATTGTAGGAGAATACTATATTGCATGAACTAGGTAACCTTATATATTTGGTTAAGGAGAAGTTCTGAATTAGCTTCTCCATAAATTAAGTGCCAACCAGGAATTAGTAAAATTACCTCACATCAAATATTACTGTTCTTTGATAATAAGCTTAGTGATTATTGTTTCGGGGGAACATTATGGTGATAAGCAACGTATCTTCTGGATGCTTGAATTAATTCTTCTCATAATTTCTTCCCCCTGGAAGTATAAATGATGCATACTAAAAACTAATAAGGACATCTCTTACCCCCATGTTGTTGAAATAATGCACCCAAAATCCACAAGTGTAAAGCACGAATTTTCTTTACAGTTATGACATTTGACTTCCATGCTTGCCTAACACATAAATAAAGGATCGGAATCTCTAGTGTATATACTTCATTCCCCATGATGTTTCAATACCTCGGAATTAACAAACAGCCGATAACACACATATACTTGAAATCTTATTGTGAAGAATAATTAGCTAAATCTATCGCTGTGAGAATAATGCTGATAAATATCTACTCTTCAACTCTCTCTGACTACCTCTTTTTTAACAACCTCCTCTGTGTAGGCTATTGTAGTGACCACATGATAGGAGGTAAACCGATTATAGCCAATTTGAAATTGATGTAGAATTTCACGTTATTGTGACTTAAGCTTGCACTAATGGTATAGAAAGATATGGTTTAGAGGAATTTGTAGGGTACAAACTCATAATCTCTAGTACATATTTACCCAAACTCACTAAAGTATGAGACTTTCATCACATCTTGTGATTATCCACATCGTCTTTTGCATGTGACACTTGAGTACTTTAACGTAAATCCTTTAAGTGATAGTTATCCAGGTCTTCAACCAACCAACCCCGACTTCTAGAAATTAAAACTAAATAACCCCAAGTCTTCATCTTGAATTGTAATCCGAGCAGGTTATCATTGAAAGCCATGCATCTAACCAACTCCGACTTTAAGTAAAATATGTACACCACTTTCGTGAAAACACTTCAAAATCTTTAAATAAGTGATATACCCATTCAAATCTGTAGTCACTTAGAAAAATTAATATCAATTCTAGCCATTACAATTTAAAGTTTCATGATTTTATATTAAGAATTGAACCGGGGGGTGTTGGGGTCTCCGTGCAAATATAAAATTGTTCACTTTGTCAGTATAAGCCCCAATATATAACTATTATTAACCATTATTGATACCAAAATTCTTTAAATCAGCCCAAAATTTTAGTTTGAACACAGCCAAAACGTCTAGCTGACTATGTGTTATCGTTTGTAGGGTCATTTATTAGCTACCAAGTTTTAAAATTTATTTTTGCCGACTATCTAAAACAACACTGAAGGGCAGTGTTACCCTGATATGGGTGGAGTTTATGTAAGTAGTGGTGTCGAACATAAAGAGTGTTGTGTTAACCTTTATAATCTTATCAGTTTTTAAAATAACTCGAATTAAGTTAATACTAAATACTTGTTAAACCTATGCTATATTACGCTAATAACGATATGGGGATATTTTAGCCTAAGAGATTGAACAGGGTTTATGGTGACATTAACCTAATTTCTAAACACAATAAACATGCAAGAAAACAATCAAAAGATAAATGAGCGGTTGCATCCAAATAATAGGAAAACTGTATTAGGCCATATTTAAATCCGATTAATCTTTAATGTTTGTTTATTTAGTTGCAATGATTTTTATCTCGAGAAATGGGGCATATCATTCTTAAGACTTAGGCGGGACATCATCCTAAGACCTAGACACGTTGAATCCTGTCACAATTAATGCATCCGCATAAAGCATCCTTTAGTTTAATTACAATCTATCTAGGGATTATAGCAATGGTGGATCTTGATTTACCCTTAGCACCTACGGGACTTTACCCTACTTACTGTTTTGTCGGCATTTATATACTCGTGAGTCCATTATTCAAATTCTTTATCAATTAATTAAGAACATAATTTGTTGAAACATTTCGGGTCACTGTCCCGGTCCATCCTAAGCTCTTAATTTAAAGTTAAAGGCCAGAACGGTTAATTGTGCATCCAATTGGCAGTAGTATAAAACACGGATATGAAGAGGCGCTTATCCCAGTATCTAGCTCACTTGTTAGGCGTAACTAGACCCAGTTGAATGATAGGTCGCATATTCATACAAGTATAGACATGTATCATGTGTTTTATGATATAACATAATTAAACTTTTAATGGATAAATTAAAGAGAATGATATTAAAACAAACCAAACATTAAATCTTCATTAAGATGGCTAATACCCGAGGGTATTAGCCCATAACCATTGTAATTATACAAGTGTGATCAATTAACCAAGGTAAACTAAACGTTTTACCGAACGATACCAAAAATTAAATGATTACAAGCGTAAAGAAATTACACGGTGTCTTCTATGGAGTCGTAATCAATGCTTGACCTTTATTGCTCTTCTTTTCTTTAGAAATTGTCTTTTATGTGAATGATATGAAGAATATGATTTTGCACACTAAAAACTCGTTTTTGAGTTTTCTATTTATAACCTATATAAAAAGCCTGGATAAACGTATGGGCTTGGCAATTACGGCGTATTAGGGTTTATCTCTCGGATGTGCGTGCAAAGTTTTACAATCAATACAATTTACTTCCCAAAATAATAATATCTTTGTATCTCTGAATAGTTATCTTCATGGACTACAAGTCAATGCAGATTGTGGGATACGCTCGTATTGGGAATTGTAAATACGCGTTTTCTTGTGAAGACTTTGCGCTGATATGCCGTATCTCTTTTCCTAGATACGGCGTATTGGTCATAAATGAGTAATCTTCAAATGTCTTCGTTTTAGCTCCAAAATATGCGCCTTTTAGCATGTCTTCATAAATCACTCCTTAATTACTGCAAATAACACTTTTAAACAATTAAGTACACATTCTTGCAATATTTATACAAAAGTGGTTAGTTTATTCGGGATAAATGATGGTATAAATGTGACTCAAATATCCCCCCACTTGAATCCTACTTGTCCTCAAGTAGACTCTAGATTATATTGAAAATGTATCCTAACCGAAGTCAAGGATTTTTCCGTTTAAGCACTTCTTTTGTTTTAATCACCTGTACAAGACCAAGCACCTCATGAAATATGAAAATGAAATCACTCAGATCACTCAACTAATCTAGGGTGTAACATTTAAGTGGTACGCTTAATTGCTCGGTCATGATTAGAATGAAATAGTTTTAAAACTTTAATGGTTTTTTCTGATTAATTTAAAGTTTGAGGTATCAAATTGGAACACTCGTAAAACTTGGTTACTATTGGGTGACATATTCCCTTAAATATATTAAAAAAGCTATACATGTGTATAAACCCCGTTTGACCTGACGGTTCACCGATGACCCGGCTACTAAAATAGGTCAATTAAAAAAACCAAGTTTGAAAAGATTGCTATTTACATACCTAATTAGTTAGTTTTCTTTTAAACATAATTAGTTAGTTTTCTTATACGTGTAATTTAAATGAGAATTTTGTTTCATAGTTAGGAAATAAATGTTTTTACACCCACCTTATGTGACCTTTTAACACGAGGGTAAATATATCTTGTACATTAAAAGCTTCACAATTATGCATGATACTACTACTTATAGACTCGAGTAGACCGGTAATATACTTTGAATCGTGTCTTCTTGAGATGTAACATAAAGGTGTGTATCATAAAAAATAAAAAGTCCTATAAATTATATATTATTTAAAGTGAATACTTTTTTGTATATCTTATTTGGTAAAGTTGCAATAATTTATTCTCTAGCAATAATAAATCTGCCCTCACGATATCAATTATAATAATTACAGCTTTTAGGTTGTGGGGTGGTATTGAACAAGGTGATGGTTTTTAGACCGTAGTTTAGCTTTCAAATCAACAAGCACTGAAAGCACATAGAAAAGAAAAAAAGAAAAGAAAAGAAAAAGAAAAAAAATGGAACTCATCAATAAACCAAAGGTAAAGGCAATTTGGAGTCGTCTTGAGAAGGATTTATTTTTAAAAAATAATAAAGGTTAAAACAATAGTGTAACATAGTACAAGAGTAGAAGACGGCTCTAATTATGTATTTTTATAGACGTAACTGGCTCAACTCTAATTATGCGACACACTACCTTCTTGTAAAATTCACAAAATAGATTAAAAAAATATGTTGACATATACGTGTTTCATTTTGTGTTTATGGATAACTTTGTACAAGTTTTGACTAGAATGTATTTCCATCCACATTCATCTAGCTAGGTAGCAACATCTACCAATAAATATAACACGGTGCATTATAACTATATTATATGGGGATCGAAATGAATTATCTTTCTGTTTATTGTGCCAAACAACACGATGGTTACGCCCCAAAAATTCAGTGGTTTAGATGAAAATGATAACCTAATGAATTACATATTTTAAATTGTTTTGTTTAAGAGATGAATTAGGATTGTCATCAGCGCATTTCTATATGAACAGATAGGAACGCACAATGACTTCCAGGTCCTATCCTATCCGTATCGACTTTCCTATCATTTAACGCACATTTCTCGCGAGTTACATTTTCATAAGAAAAGAAAGGAAAGAAAAGGGAACAAAAGCATATTTGTGTTCTTGAGTTTTATTTTAATAAGAAAGGGAAGGAAAGTGAAGAAAAAGGAACGCAAATTTGAAGGTTTTTTGTTCTAAATCTTTCCTCCCATATTTGGGCGGATTGGGAAGGAAAGTGTTTATATTGACAAATTTACCCTCATTTCTTCCACCACAGAGAGTCTTCAACCACTGTGTAATCTTCATTTTTTCAAAATAAGAAACTAATAAAAGTCCTACTGCAAAATGACGCATCGTTTTTTTTATTTAGCGATTATTAGGGCTAGTGATTTCTTGGGCTTTCTTGGGTTTGCACATGGGCCAATTATATTCACGACATGGACCAGCATATTTTTTATGCGCATTTTTACTTGTTAGTTTGATTAAAGAATATTTTAAATAAAAAAGTATATTAACCACAAATGGCTTATTAAAAAAAATTAAATTAGTAGCAGATATTTTGTTTAAAGAGCGTAAAAGTAAATTTTTATGTTTCTTTTCTTTCTTTATTTCCTACTAATTTCAAACTCGAGAACACAAGGTGCATAGTAAAAAAAATTTCACTATCTTTTCTTTTCCTTTCTTTTCACTCCTTTAATAACTCGAGAACAGAGCATAGTGGTTAGAAAAGGTTTAAGGGGCCGTTTGGTTCGCATAATGTTTTTGGTGGAATTGGAATGTGTTTGAGGAATTGGAATGTTAAGGAATTGGAATGTTAATGAATTGGAATATGACGGAATTGGAATTTGTGAAAACTATCGCGTGTTTGGTTGGAAAAAAATGAAATGAAAAAACAAATTATATAATTATATTAATAATAATAAATATAATTTTTTTAAAAATAAAATAATAATAATATAAAATTTAAAAAATAATATCATTTTTAAATAAATAAATAGATAATAATAAATAAATAAATAAATAAATAATAATAATATAATATTAAATATATAATTAAATAAATTTTTAAATAAATAAATAAATAAATATAAATTTAAAAAATAAAAAATAATATAATTTTTAAATAAATAAATATATATAATTTTTTTAAAATAAATAATAATATAATTTTTAAATAAATAAATACAAAATTTTAAAAAATTAATAATATATAAATAAAAATTAATAATAATAATAATAATAATAATAATAATAAAATAATAACAAAATAATTAATAATAATAATAATAAATTAATATAATAATAATAATAATAATAATTTATTTTTGATGATAAAAATATCGAATTCCATGGAATTATAAACTTTCCTTCCGGTTTTTAAGATGGATGTAAATTCCACACATAAAGGAATTGAGTTAATTCATTACATTCATTCCGCCAACCAAACACACTAATAATGTAATTCAGATTTTGAATTTAAACATTCTGCCAACCAAACACATTATGGAATTGGAATCAGATTCCAATTCCATCAGAATCCTGAAGATTCCGCGAAACCAAACGGGGCCTAATTGAATTTTGGAAGTTAACTTATATAGGATTGTCAATGGTGGTATCAAAAATAGATATATTAACACATCAATTTTTTGCGTGTTTGTTTTTCTAAAATATTTTTTTAGTTAACGGAGGTAAATAGAATAAATATACGATATCTACAAAAATTGGTAACACACTACATGGAAGAAAAATGTATTTTACCACTATTTTTATGTGTGTCATTTTGTCTAATACACACAAAACCATGTTAAAATTATTGGTACTCTATTCAACTTTAGTGTTCTTGTTTGTAATAATAGTTTTTTTTTTTACGGCAAATTTTATATAAAAACTAGCATGGAGCTAGAACAAATTACAAGCAAAAGGAACTAGGATTTTTAATCCAAGTGTTCCAATCCATATTAAAAGAAATACAACGACTAGAACACCAAATAAATGAAAGCCGAGTAATCTCATCAAAAAGAAAGTCCAAACGCGGATGATTACTCTCAAACAAGACTTGATTACGAAATTTCCAAATGACCCACATATGCTTTTTCACCGAACTTAAACACATATGCTTTTTCAGTTAATAAAAAGACTTGATTACGAAATTTCCAAATGACCCACGTATACTTTTTCACGGAACTTAAACACATATGCTTTTTCAGTTAATAAAAACATCCGGCACATGCCCAACTCATAATTTGGACTTTTTGTTGGCGAGCAATATTTGCATTATTGTCTTGTACTATTTCGATTTGACAAAAAATCAACAACACTTATAAAAGCGTTCTAAATCCACATCAAACCATATCAGAATCGCATATATTGATTATTTATTATCACGTTCTTTCCCATAGAATAAAAAACTAGAAAGGAAATAAATTCAGTGCAGGGAAATTGATTCCCAATTAATGCTTCTTTAGAAAACTAAAATAACCAAAATGCAAAATTAAGCCCAAGAACAAAAGTAATACTCAATCCATGTTAGAAATTTTTGCCCCTATCTTCATTTTGGATGTTCAAAAATAATAGTTCTCTTTTTATGTGAATTAATCAAAAGAGAGTTTAGAGGGTGAGAAAATAGATCGGCTGATAATTATAACTCTGTGGATCAAATGTCGACTGACCATTTCTAGGTACCTACCTCAAGCAATGAACAAGTGCATGTTTTTGAGTAACATATAGTCATAAGTTAATTCCAACTTACAAAGTATATAAACAAGAAGTAACTAAGATGATTACTCCGTAGTGTGAGCTTATGTCTAAGTGTGCCGTTGACTTTGCCGTTAAGAAAAATAAACTACTGAAACTACGGAAAACATACCTTTTGGTACATAAACATTATGTTTGTAGTAATAAACATAGAAGCACCAAAGTAAACTTGTGATAAAATACACAAGGGTTCCACTCGTATAGTTCCGAAGCCACGTTTGGAAAAAGTGTGGTAACGTTTCCCATATCTTCGTTGGCAGCAGTGCTCCTAGCACCATCCTGTTAGTCATCGAGGTCTCATCGATAAATTGCTGCAAATAGTTTTCATCCATTTAGGAGAAAGTGGCTAATGTTTCCGGTTAAATGTTGGTGGAGGTGATGAGAAAAGGGGAGAAAATGAGTGCTTATCGAGTGGTGGTATCTTCTTTGATATATAGCAGCCTGGTGTATTTGTTTATGCAAATAAGTGGTCTATTTTTTTGTTGATATTAATTGTTGGCTAGTCAATTGTTTGTTTTATGTAGTTCTTTATTTTATGACATTAATGTATTGAGGAAAACAATACAGGGTAATTGCTTATGAGTTTGGATTAATTAATTTGGTTCTGTTTCAACCTTTTCAGTCATTTTTAGATTTGAATTATGCTAATGTATGCTTAAATTTCACGATTTAAGTACGTTTCATGTACACGTTGTTCGTTATTCAAATTGTTTTTGGTTGTAAGTTCCATTACGATTTGTTGATTTGAGAGGACTTTTTTGTTGCCGCTTTCCGTTACTATTTATAGCAAATATCTATGACAACTGTCTAGCTTCGGTTAACAATCGATAGCAACTTTTGGCATTCTTAGCTAATTCTATGTTATTGAGTTTGTTTTATAAGTGTCGGGTCATTTTTATACTATGTGTTCATATTTTAGGAACCCTTGCTTACGAACGTACCTATGACCCGTGACTTTATTTAAACGTCGTCTTAATGGTCAACGATATGCTCAAGTCTTTTTAAGTTGTTAATGTCACTCACTCTTGAAATCTTGAGTCATGTCATATTTTACGTCTCTTACATTCACCCGACAAGTCACTATCGCGTTTGAACGTTTACGGTTTAACACTTACCTTTTTGTGTATCATTTACATTATTACTTATACATTTTATAAAAAAATATATATTAAAAGCCATTTAAACCCCCTAGAAACGAGCCCCCTTCACACCTCCCCCTCCTCCAATCACATTTCACATGCAAAGATCATCATCACGATACTCTTCCCCACTAACCACTCTTACACACTTTCCCCGCTTAACACCCCAACCATCATTCTCCCTCTTTACTTTTTCACACACATACACAAAGTTCTTTCCCTCCTTCTCCTCTTAGATGCCGGCCACCCACAAACACCACCAAAACACCACAAAAAACTCTTGCAAACTCAAGAAACGCCATCACTAGTTACCTCTTATCTTTGTTTATAACGCAACACCCTCCAATATCACCAAAGGCCTCTTAACATCATCTTTAATCTCAGTAGCAAACCTCATTTTGTTTTTGAATCCGAGTTTAGAAGGTATTTTCTAGGTGCAATAAGGTACTATACCGACTCTTGCACCACAAGCCCTTGTTCTTGTTACAATACAAGTTTTATAAACATGTAACTAAAAGGTTGATTAGTCATACTGAATATTTAGTGTAAGGAACATAAAAATACTTTAAAAGGGTTGCAAAAATGATTTAAAGTCTTGTCTAGGTCGTTTTGTGGTTATTTATATAGAGGAAGTGCTTGTAAATGAGTTATATTTTTGAGACAACTTGCTGTCATGAAGTTATAGTCAACTTTAAATGACTATAACTCACTCATAACTCAACTTCAAGACTTGTGTTTTTACTTAGATCTAGCTTTTTGAGTTATCTTTTAAAATAAAGTGGTCCCATGCAATGATTTTGAGTTTTGGCCGTCCAAATAAAGTGTACAAGACAAGGTGTAAATATGTCTTTTTAAGAGCAGATTCTTTGTCACACCCCAAAATATCGCAACGAAAAGGTAACCGGAGATTGTGACTTCATAGCAAATGAACACAAGATATAAAGGACGACCTCTAAATGAGTTCGTTAAAAAGGTGTTCATTTGATACATTTAAATAAAACAAGTTTTCAACCAAGTACAATCAATAGTTTTAGTACAAAATGATAAATTGTTTGAATGATATCAAAATGAACATAGTTATGCAGGAAAAGACTGAAAGAAGCACTCTAACCAAACTAGCCCTGGAATACCACGAACCTGAGAAATACATGCTTTAAACATCAACAATGATATTGATGAGCTCGTAGGTTTAAGTGAATATAAGTGTGGCCCCAAGATTTTCAAGTATGACCATTATAACAGATACAATGTCAAGAAAAAGTAATTACGATTACACTTAGCTCACGACACCGAAGCTCGGACTGAAGTTTCAAATTGTTACATGTTGTTGCCCGATAGGTGTCCAACCCAAGACCTTCTAGAGTTTCCCAAACGGCATACGTTCGTTTGACCAGTACGGTCGGTCAAGTAAGCGCTACTTACCCGGACGGGGGTGTCAACCTCAATAGATTTATTTTCATCATTTGTGCTTACACGAAGTAATTAACGGTTCATTACAGTGGACATAAGTGGGTTAACGGTACTTAAGCTAATCCGTAATAGTTTAAATGTACTTGTGTCCGTAAGTAAATCAAGCAATGTAACTCGACCCCAAGTGTTTCAAAACAAGTATAAACCATGTAAAAGTGGGGCTAGGAAACTCACCTCATGTAAATAGTACAATCAAGGAAATAACACAAGTTCAAAGAAGCACAAGTTCTAACCGCTACCTAATTTAATAACGAGACGCTTTGGGTTTACAATATGAACTGTAACAAATGCATGAAGATTTATTATAAACTTTGTATCACCCTTATATACTCGTGTCTAAGGTTTTCCAAGTTTAAACTATACTTTAAAATCAAGGTATTCCAAAAATAGTAAAAGGTATTCTAAAAATACTTGCTGAAATACGTGTTTTCTCGACTTTACGTGGTCGTATCTTACTCATTATCTACTGAAATAAGGCGTTTCAAAAGTCTAGGTTGAAGGTTTTTGTGTTATCTTTCCAAAAATGTAAGTCTCACAAAGTGAATCAAATTTTAAAGGGTCCATATGTGTCTTACAAGACACGAAGGTCTTGCTGTTTTTGGGACAGAATGTTTCACCGGTTTTGTTTTGGCCATAACTCACTAATATTTATCCTCTCAGGTCGATTCAACTCACTGAGTTTAAGTTAAAGTCTTATCTACAAAAAGTTCAAAAGGCTCAATTATCCAAAATACTCTTAAGGTGCTAAAAAGCAGGCCCAAAGTTCATAACTCGAAACTGTACCACTAATCTTGCAAAAATGTAAACGAACCCCGATCTTTATAGCCACATCCAGAAACTTATTTAACACACTATAATAAAGTCTATGAAAAGAAATTTGTCAAAAGATTACTCTAGGGTTGCTAACACGAGCACACAAGGTGACCGGAAAAACTGCACTAGTTTAGGTTTCTGCCAAACAAGTTTACAAGCAATTCTCTTATACACAAGCATACATAGTGTTGAGAAGTGCTCATGTAATACGAATATTTATATAGCTAGGAATATGTGAGCCTACAGGGGTCACACACTTATACACATAGATATTACTCTATTAGTATATATAATAATATAAGTGTATATTTATTATATATATTAATTGTCCGAACGATTATAGTTAACAGTCGTTAATTAGTTCGTTTATGAATAATTAACTTTAAGTTCTTTAATTAATATGTAATGTACATAATAATTAAACTAAGTCAAAAAGTCAACAATGAAGGCTTGTGGGCTTAGGAGGGGGACGACCAAAAATAAGGGAGAGGGAAGGGATGGGCTTTGATGACCTATTGGCCAAATTAGTAGGATGCCCTAATCCTAACACTATATAAACAAGGTCACTAAGAATCATTCATTCATCCCATCTTTCTTTCTCTTCTCTCTTTGGTCGATCTAAGAAAAACCCAAGTAAGGGATTTCGAGTTTCGATCTTCTTTAGTATATCGTGTACTTGGTATTCGGTAATCGTTAGTTGGCGAACTAACATTCGGGTAATATTGGTAGACGTGTAGTGTGGATACACGTAGAGGTTGGCCTACATTGTGTAACTCGGATTGAAGTTTCGTTCTTCTCGATTTAAGCGACGCGTTTCTCCTTATCTTAATTTGTTATAAGGTACGCTGTTTTCTTTGTTTATTTATTTAAGGCTAATATATATGTAATATGTATTAAATTTTTGCTATGTAGCTCGTATATTATTATGTGGAATAATAGGTTATTAGATAACTAATTCCAACAGTGGCATCATGAACCGCTCATATAGCTATATAATTACATAAAAACGTGTAAAAATGCTTAAAACGCATATTTGTTGTATTTTTCTTGCTTTTATGTGTGGCCCATTTAGGGATTGATTTTTGTGAAAATAAAGACTCCTAAGAGTCACTTAAAATTTGGAAAAATAAATATGGTTCGTGTTTTTACATGTTTATACTCGCTTATTATGTAACTTGGTTTATAATTTGCGTGTTTTGACTTATTATTGCATATTTATTTATGTAAATTGTTAACCATGTGTTTACGTGCAATCATGGTTCATTAAGCTTAATATGTCTATTATGCATTATTGATTATGTTTTATGCTTATTTGATGCTTAAAACCTTGATACGCCTTGAATTTGTATAAGTGATTGATTGTTTTTATGTGCTGATTGTTTGACCTTCGTCCACTAAAAACTGATTTCCCGACAAACCGTAGGAATTTGAATTACTAGTTTTTTTGAGAATTCACAACTCCATTACCTAAACATATTTTGTTTATTTCAAAAAGCAGGGAAGACTTTTTCCTTTCCTGCTCGTGGTCCGAAGTCAGAAAAAACATTCTCCATTAGCATAGTAGTTTTATCTTTACATCAAGTATAGTGACCTTTGCAATCGAGTAATCGATGTATGTGTACCACGTGTTCTAGGATGATTCCAAAAACATGTCGGGGTCTTATTTTAGTGTTTGATTGCGTATATTGGTTGTGTTATATGTGCATTAAATGCCTACGTGTTTTAGTATGATTAGGGGGTTGATAACGTTCAGGTTATATATAATGTGGCGTTTTTATTATATATGTGCAAAAATAATTTTCAAAAATTAATATCGACTAAAATCACCCGGTCATTATGCTTATTGTATATATATATATATGTGTACACTTTACTAGATCGTGTGCGATATATATGTAAACTTGTTCTTTCTTGCAACTTCAATAACCAGGTTTAGTGGTCTCGAAAGAGACCCCCGCGACGGAACAACTCAAATAAAAAAATTTTACGTCAACGATTTAACAATATTAAGAGTATGTCGTAGTTATTACTAAAGATGGAATAAATCTCTTGCGGGTATCTATCTAGGGTTTGATTATTTCCCATAGAGATTTAACATTATCAGTAGTAATTTAATTACTTATACTTAGAAATATTGTAAACTAACTGTGTTAATCCTAATTTCATAGATCACATGCGGATTATAAAATATAAGGGATATTTTTAAATTAAAACAAATATGGAAATGTTTTAAAAATGCTAGTGTTATAAGAATGTATGCATGCTTCCTTATACATAATTTTTGGTACACTTGTTTTATCAAAATACTTATACCCTTTCTAATTAAGTCATTTGTCACCCAATTTGGGAGAACACTTGCATATTATTTTTTACACTGCTTGAGAAGTTGGTGAATTACAAATCCCAAGGTGTTTTATTCACTAAGCGTGAGACCTAGTATGGTTTAACACATGTTTTCAATTGGACGACTTAAAACGAGATAAGCTGGTGAGACCTAAAACAGAGGTATGAGCAATAAGTCGAAACAAGCCAACTTGACATATGTTATTCTGGATAACAATGCCTTATATCTTGCATTATAATTCTGGATTATGATTCCTTGACCCATACGACTAAGAAGTATGCACTTTAGGCAAGTTATCAACCCGATAAATACCTTTTGAGTTCACTATTGCTAGCAAATCAACTGATGTGATGATGACATATCAAGTTGGATCTTAGACTCTTGCTAAAATAAATTATTTCTTTATAAAAACGTAGGTATAGGTAAAATTTTTAAGAGATTATTTATCGCAAATACTAATATTTTCTAAACTTCTGATTGTTTTGTTAATACAAATAATGTCTAAAATGTTATTTATATTTTTCGACCTCTCTACGTTTTAAAGAAGACAAAATGTAAAATCATTTTACGATAAAAATAAACGTATATACTAATTAGTCGTAAACTTCTATTTCACTTAAATCACTTAATGGTAATTAATAAACAAATCATTAAACATGATTAGTGATTAAAGTAAATCTTTTTGTCTTAAACATTATATTTTTATAAATGTGATATAACATTTTTATGAAAGTAAAAATATACAAAATATTTTTATTAATTAAAGAAATGTTTTAATTAATAATAAAAATTCATATTCTGATTCCCCCCTCCCCAAACAAAACAAATATTTCTGGATCAGATAATAACTTCCCCACTAAAAGACAAAAAGAGGAGCGTCTACATAGGGGCGGCCCCCTGATAGGTAGAACGGCCCTCAGATATATCAGGGACCGCCTTTAGTGGCTATTATTTCTCCTTGCCTATAAATACTGCACTATTCCCTGGCAGAATCAAAACCTCTTTGCACACAGTTTTCAGTATTCCTTCTCTCTCTAAAATCTTATGTCTCTCTCTAAAATCTTTGATCACTAACTTGCTTAATCTTGTTTTAAGTGATCCAATATCTTCTTCCTCCTCCTCCTTCTATCAAGTGCAAGAGAAGAACATTCGTATTCGCCAAGAAACAAAGTGTTGTAGATTAGTAATTATCTTCTATCTTCTACTAGATTCAACCTCTATATTTTTCATTCTTGTGTAGTTGTGTAGATCCAGATAGTGTATAAATCCGGAAGTGTTGATTGTGTGTCGGTTAGTATTTTAGTCCTTAAAATACAATAGTGAAGTGGTAGATTGGTTCTAGCTAAGATTAGGACTCAACATTTAGCTTAGTGTCAAAAATTGGGATAAGCGACATGTAACGGTTTTCTCCGCCTAAAGGGAGCTTGTTGGAATAGTGAGATCTCGAGTCGGATACTCGGGGAGTGGAGTAGGGCGAAGAAGAGCTTGGTAGCTGAACCACTATAAATCTCGATGTTGCGGTTTGATTGTTCTATCTCGTATCTCTTGTCTTTCATTTATACTTCGTATTTATTATTTGTGTTGTGTTTGTAATTGTTAGTAGATAGATATATTGTGTGTTGATATTGTTTGTTGATCTCACATATACTCGAATCCAACGTTTTTATAACCAAAGTCTTAACATGCATATAACGAGTAAACTATTTCAACCCCCCTTATTAGAGTTCCACACTTGATATAGAAGCGAGGTCACTCAAGAATTTTAAAATATATTGTATTTTAAAGCTTGGATCGATCTATGGATTTCAAAAAAATATCTAGAAGGGCGATCTATGCAAAGAGAACCACTTTTTGAAAGTGATAGTTTTATTTATTAGAAAAATATATTCGAAACGTATGTGAAATTAAAAGATCTTGATCTTTGACATGTCATTAATAACGGTGATTTCCAACCTATTCAAAACAATTCGGAAACCAAATTAGATGAGGTTGTCCCTTTTGAGAAACAAAACGATGACCTTAAAAAGAGACTTGCGAAAAATAGCGAAGCTGAAATGGTTATTTACAACGCTTTGCCTAGGAAAGAATACGAAAGAATTTTTATATGTAATACGGCAAAATAAATTTTGAAAACCTTGTTAATCACCCATCAAGGTAATAATCAAGTCAAAAACAATAAGATTGACCTTTTGGTACAACAATCGGAACAATTTGTCATTTTCGAAGACGAATCTATAGATAGTGCTTTTGCTAGATTTAATACTATTATTACTAGTTTAAAAGCTCTTGATGAAGGTTACTCTAGCAAGAACTACGTAAGAAGTTTCTAAGCTCTAACTCCAAAATGCATAGTAAAAGGTCACGACAATCGAAGAGTCAAAAGACTTGACATCACTATCACTTGATGAACTCATTGGGAACCTTAAAGTTCATGAGATGATCATCATGAAAGATTCCGAAATAGTCAAAGCTAAAAGAGAAAGGAAATCCTTTCCTTAAAGCTTAAAATAAATCTAGTGATGAATCAAGTCGACTTCCGATAAGTAAAATGAAGATTATGCATGACGGTTAGAAGGTTTCCAGAAGTTCTTCAAGAAATAGGTAGGTTCGTGAGACAACCACGAAATGACAAAAAGACCTTCTAAAGAATCCGAGACGACAAGAACGACAAAAGTGATAGGAAATGTTTTAGATGCGGAGACCCGAATCATCTTATCGGAGAATGTCTGAAACCACCGAGAGACAAGAACCAAAAAAGCCTTTCGTCGGAGGTTCTTGGAGCGATAACGGTGAGGAAGATGATGAAAAGGCTAAAGACGAAACGTGTCTCATGGCTCATGCAATCTATGAGGTACAATCTAAATCCTCTTACTTTAAGTGAATGATAAATCTTCAAATACATGATATTATTTTAGATAGTAAATATAATAAGTTGTGCAAAACGAGTCTAAAAATAATCACTAAGAACAAACATTTAAAAGCTATCAGAAATAGTTTAGAAAATGAAATTAGTGAGTTAAAAGAAAAGTTGTCTAAACTCGAGAGAAACAAGAGAGTTGATCTCGAATGTACAACGTGTCAAACACTTAAGACTGACAACGAAAAACTCAAAGAGGAAGCTTTTAAGCTAACTTAATTTCAAAAGAGCACACACTTTCTAAATGAAATGTTTAAGTCTTCAAAAACCCTCCGGAGATAAATTAGGTCTTGTGTTTAACTCATTTGAAGCATCAACAAGTAGGACTAAGAAAACAGAATTTGTGAAATCTAAAAATGAAACCCCCTCTGGTGGTGGTCCCCTGATCACTAATGGCAGCCCCCTTAAAGTACAAACGGCCCCCAAAGAAAATCAGGGATCACTTGTCTGTTCATCATAAAATGGAGAATTTGTTTCTTTTCAAACATCTATTTTGGGTCCTAGACCAAAACATATAATAGTAAATAACGTTAAAATTCCTATTGCTAGTGGTGATGAGGCTAAACGGTTTTATAAACCTTCTCTATAACACGGAGTTGGATTTTCTAAACTGAACTTTATGTCAAAACTCCACCTCCTAGGGGAATTAATAACTCTTACCCTCGATCTAGAACACCCACAACCAAAAGAAATCTTGGACGACAAAATCATCCAAATGGATTTACTGTAACTTAGAATAACTTCCAACCTCAAAGTTACATGCCATTGGGAATGTGTCCTCTATTTCCACATCCCAACCAAATGCAAGGGATATTTAACGCTAATAACTTTGAACCAATGAGATATTGGGGACCAAATATTTGAGTTATTGTGTTATATAAATAGACATGTCTTGGAATCGATTTGGAGCCCGACGAGTAGATAAAAGATAGTGGATGCTCTAAACACATGACGGGCAACCGAAATCTCTTTCAGTCCTACAAGGCATACAATGGAGGTAACATTGTTTTTGGTAGTAATCTTCGCGGTTACATCATTAGCAAAGGTACGATCTTTAATGACTCTCTTAATATTGAAAATGTAGAGCATGTAGATAATTTAAGATTTAACTTGCTAAGTGTAGGTCAAATATGTGATAATAAATGTAAAGTAATATTCTTTGAACATGATAGCAAAATTACTAAGGATGGAAAAGTCATAGGTAGAGGTATTAGAAAAATCGGCTTGTATGTGATGAAATTAAGAAAGAAGTCGAAAGACAAAATTTGTCTTACAGCGATTGTAAAAACTTCACTTTGTGGCATAGGAGATTAGGTCATGCAAATATGCGTCTAATTCAATCGTTGACATCTAAGGAACTAGTTAGGAATTTACCTAAGCTTAGGTTTGATCAACATTCTTATGATGCTTTCAAAATTAGAAAACAAGCTCACACTAGTCACAAATATAAGAATATAGTCTCAACGACTAGATGCTTAGAAGTCCTTCACATGGATCTCTTCGGTCCATCCGCCGTACGGAGTTTACGGAGAAAATCTCTACACCTTAGTAATAGTAGATGACTATTCTAGGTAAACATGGACAATATTTCTTAAAACTAAAACCGAGGCTTTCGAGCAATTTAGAATCTTTAGTAAGAAAATACAAAACCAGCTAGGTTGTTCTATAGTGTCAATTAGGACGAACCACGATAGGGAATTTGATAATAAAGTGCAATTTGGAGAGTTTTGTAATACCAATGGTATTACACATAACTTCTCGGCCCCACGCACTCCACAATCAAATGGCATGGTAGAAAGGAAAAATAGGACTTTACAAGAAATGAGTAGAACAATTTTGAAAGAACAATCGTTACCACAAAAGTTTTGGAGTAACGCCGTAGATACTTCAACCTATATCCTTAACCAAATCCTAATTAGAGAAATCTTAGGAAAAAACCATATGAACTCTTGAGAGGTAGGAAACCTACTCTTGATTACTTTAAAGTGTTTGGAAGCAAGTGCTTCATTCTAAACACTAAAGATTACCTCACCAAGTTAGACTCAAAGTCATACGAAGGACTTACCAGCTATTCCCAAAATAGTAAATCTTACATCATCCTTAACAAACACACCATAAAAATCGAAGAATCATCAACGTGACATTCGATGAAACTCCTCCACCTTCTAAAACATCACCGTTGGTGGATGATGACTTAGATGAAGATCAAGCAATTAAGGTTACCGAAAAGAAAAACCTAGAAAATAACATTGAGGATGAAACTTTAAAAGTTAATGAAATTGTTAACATTAAGGAATCTAAGAACCATTCATTAGAAAACGTCATAGGAAACCTTAACCAAAGAACCTTTAGGTCTCAATCCCAAAACCAAAGTAACATGTTTTGTTTTATATCAACTATAGAACCTAAGAATGTGAATGAAGCCTTAAAGGATAAAAGTTGGATAATGGCAATGCAAGAAAAATTAAATCAATTCATTGTAAATGATGTTTGGGAGTTAGTACCATACCCTAAGAGTACAACAATTATAGGAACTAAGTGGGTATATAGAAATAAGCTAGATGAGAACGGTATCATATCTCGTAATAAGGCTAGTTAGTAGCTCAATGTTATAATCAACAAGAGGGCATCAATTATGATGAAACTTATGCTCATGTAGCTAGATTAGAGTCAATTAGGATTTTATTAGCCTATGCTTGTGCCTTAGATTTTAACTTATTCCAAATGGATGTAAAAAGTGCATTCCTAAATAGTTTTATCAAGGAGGAGGTATATGTGACACAACCTCCGGGATTCATTTATTTAGAAAAACCTAATCATGTTTATAAACTCAAGAAAGCTTTGTATGGTCTTTGACAAACTCTCAAAGCTTGGTATGATAGATTGAAATCTTTTCTTATTAAACATGAATATAACATAGGAATGGTAGATAACACACTTTTTACAAAAAATAAAGGTTCAAATCTCATCATTGTTCAAATATATGTCGACGACATTATATTCGGTTCAACTTGTCAAGAGTTGTGTGATGACTTCGCCAAAATCATCCACGGGCGATTGAGAATGAGCCAATGATGGGTGAACTAAACTTCTTCCTAGGATTACAAATAAAACAAATAGAAGATGACATCTTTAATCAATCTAAATATATTAAAGAAATGCTTAAGAAATTTGGCTTAGAAGATTTTAAACCAATGAAAACACCTATGTCTTCAGATACGAAACTAATGAAAGACGAAGAATGTGAGTCGGTAGATAGTACCAAGTACCGAGGCATGATTAGTAGTTTATTATACCTAACGACAAGTAGGCCCGATATCACATTTAGTGTCTGCCTTTGTGCACGCTTCCAAGAGGATCCTAAAACCTCTCATCTTGAAGTGGTTAAGCGTATCTTCTGATACATTAAAGGCACTATGCAGTTAGGATTATGGTATCCTAAGGGGACCGACATAGAAACCGTAGTATATGCCGACTCTGATCATGCGGGAGATTATGTAGATGAAAAACAGTATCAGAAATTTGTACAGTCCTGTAGGATGTTTTCTAATATCGTTGGTTCTCTAGAAACAAACGATCTTGCTATATTCCACGACCAAAGCAGAATATGAAGTGCAAAAAGGCAATTCAACAACGCACATTGATGAAACTAGCTCTTATCGACTACGATATTCGACTCGACAACGTTCCGATCATGTGCGACAATAAAGGTGCGATTGACCTAAGCAAAAACCCGATGCAACACTGTTGGATGATATCATTTCATCACCATAAATACAAAATAAGAGAAAAGATTTTAGAGAGAGAAAGAACTTGAGAGAGAAATAAAGAGAGAAAAAAAATGGTTACTTGTTAAGAAAAGAAATGAGAAGCAACACCCTCTCCACACGTAGAGAGGGATTTATAGTACATAGAGTGGACAAGCCTTGTGGGCTTTCTTATATGTCATTTGGGCCGGACCAAGCTTAGGAATGGGCTTTAAGCCCGACAACTAGGCCTTATTAGCTTAAGAGAGATTCCTGTAAACTACGTTTTCCTACACAAGGCTCGGGATCAATAATGACCATCACTTTACTAAAAACACGGCTAACAATCTCCTCGTAAGGGGTGGTCATATCAATGTGGATCCATCTTAGTGACGTCCTTGATCTAGAGCCTTGTGTTCTAGGATTATTTTAAAGTTCCGTTTGAGTGCTTGTGACCTTGGATCAATAATCTTTAATTTGATATTCATTTTGATAAAATACTGATATTGTGGTCTTTGGCTTTGATTTATCATGACTACTAGGATCTCTAAATCCTTATCCTTGAATCTTTATGTCGTCTTGCGATCTTGTGTCTCCACCCTCATGCTCAAGGTCTTGAAAGCTTACTAACAATCTCCCTCAACATTTCTTTTAACATGATTACTTATACCACATCATGGTAGGAGTAGTACTTGATCCACTTTTAAGATATATCTTTGTTATTATTCGGCAATCTTGTCAAAAATGTTCTTTTGATGAAGTGCTTGTTCATCAGAGATTGCGGAAGACTTTGACACATGTGCTTAAGCTTTCATCGTGTATTTATCTTTGTCGATTGAGCATGAGGTCTTGAATCTTGACTCGTCATGGACTAGAAGCTGCTTACCAGTCGGGAACCTGCAATTAAAGGTATAGAGATAAGCATATATTGACGAAAGTTGTCATTGTCACTTCGGTCGAATACGGTAGCAATAACCACGGTATCCCCGTTAATCATTATAAAGTATTGCTGTGATTAGGTAGATTTAAAAAGAATCTCCTTGACAGGTTGTCCAGCTGTGCAGCCGTTCTTTGTTACCGGAAGCGACTCAAAGCAACAACACTGTAAGAGTGAATCAAATAGTTTACAATCTTTCTTGAATTGAGTCGTCAATTCATATACTGGACCATAATCGATATAACTAGATTGACACAATCTTGAATAATTTAGAATCTGTAAGTCAACTACCAAGAGCTTGTATGAATGTTTGGACTCAAGAAAGGATTTCCATCGTCATTGTGAATACTAAAGATATCACTCTGATGTCCTGGCAAATATCAAAGGATAAATTGCGTAGGGGGGAACTTATTGATACCAAATGTTGTAATAATGATGTACGACATTTTGTATATTGAATTTGTGTCCCTAGTGAGATTTTGATGGATCGTCGTTGCTGCTTCTAAACTCTATAAGTGCACATTTGTTATTTAGTAATCGAAGGCTGGAGCGGACTGCCACCTTTTTAATATCAATGATCTCAGAATGAGAAAGCAGATAGAAACGTGTTGATCTTCGTGAGAAATGAAACAGAAATCTTTTGAGAGATTCTGAGTAGCTTAGGAGGGTTGTGCCATTGCCATCACTGGGATCCATGATGTTAGTCTTCAATATCAGAAACATCTTTGTGATTACCGATAGATTTAATAATTGACCCGTTTCTGACCTAGGGTTGTATATGGCTTCTTTATTCACCTTTTATCCTTACAATTCTTTTTCATTCTAAACCCCTTCAGTGCTTACCGAGACTTCAGTGACTAGGTAACCTAGTTGAGTTGTTCCACACTAGCCTCCACTCAGTCGGCACAATACCCTTATGCTCATTTACTCCCTATTTTCAATCATATCCTAGGACTTCATAATTCTATCTAAAGGATTGTTTCCTGGGTAAGATCCCTCCGAGTTCAGGCTGGATCATGGAACGAATATACCTAACCTTAACCGCCTTATAAATCCTTGAGAAACAACAATTGGTCGGTCTTTGGGGTATTGCCATGAAGATCCATAAAACCATTTGATAAAAAATCAATCAACGTGTTTGAGAAATCATTTAAGACACATTGAGTGTTTCCAGAGTTACCAAAAATCTCCCCCTACACATATGTACTATATTAAGAAAGAGTTTTGCACATGCGAGGTTTGGGAACACACTTATAGATTAAAGATCGTATCCGTTATTAATCCGTATTGATAACATTTTAATCACTATTCTCCCCCTCAAAAATTGCATATGTGTTTACAATTTTTGACAATTAGTGAATTAAAAACAAGTTAATGTCCAGAATTCACATGAGCCTAACTAAGTCTTGGGAGAACAGGAGTGCATGCAGAATGAATCATATTATTATACTTCCCCTTAATTATATAATAGAGTGAAAACTTGGAGTAGGAGTTTGTTGAGCACACAATTTTAAAAAATTTGAATTTTCGTTTTGAAAATATCTTGAAAAATTGTGCTCAACAGGAAAATATGTGAGATATATCTTATTTACCATCATTTTCCTTACTACTTCTCTTGAGCATTCAAAACTTAGAATGTTTAATAGACGTATGCTCAAGACCGAGAAGATATATCTCCCCGTTGTGTAGGATTAAAATGGAACATAAATGAACAATTTTCCTTTCTTGGAGACTGATTTCCTAAGCTGAAATTTACTTAGCAAGTCGTAGAGAAAAGAGAAAGACAATGTATTTGAAATCAATTAAAACTCTCAGCGCTCGAACTTCATTTATTACCGTGGTTAATATTAATCAACATTTCTAGGTGCGTAAATGTTATCGATTGTCGAGAGATATGTCGGAGAAGATTATTTTTGTATTTTTAAAATTTTCTAATTTTGTATTTTATTTTTATAGGTTTTATATTTTTGTATTTTCTTTTTCAAAGATATTTATAAATCAAAATAAAGAGAAAGATCAATAATATTTACAAGTCGAAGTTTCCATTAGCAGTGATAGTTGTTGCTAGAGTTGAAGTAGATGAAGTTGAATCTTGTTGTTATTGACGTTTATCAGATGCGTCAACAGTAGTAACAACGGGAGACTTTGAAACAACTTGATTTTCTCCATTTGAATTATTCGTCGAACATATGACCGAATAGACTTTCCAAATCTATCATTGACGTCATGACTATCATATCTACTGAAGTGACATGAGGAGAGAGTGTTAAACACAGAATTTTGAAAGATTTTGAAAATCCTTTTGAAAAATTCTTGAAAAATTATGTTCAACTGTTTTGGAAAACAAGAAGATTTATCTTCTTTTTAAGGTAAAGTGCACTGAAGTGTACACTCCCCTTTTATTTGAAGCTCGGGTTATGCACTGAAGTGTACATAAGCCATTGACTTGAGCTAACAAGCATTGAATGTTCCAAAAGTAGCTCAAGACCGAAATTTTTTCTCTTTTTGTTGTTAAGGATAAACGCACTGACACGTACATTTTCCTTTTATCTGAAGAACGGGTTGCAATCTGACATTTGATTACAAGCCATAGACCTGGAGATTAGAGAACAACAATCGGATATATAAAAGTATGATGTTTCCTTAGTCTTGATAACCTGCCATGAAGAGAAGTAGAAATCGAAAACCCTTTGCTTGAAGGTTCCGAGGGATTAGAAGTACTTGCATTGTCATACATAGATTTTTCAGACTTATTCTCGGTGTTACTGGATGCAGTTAATTTTCCACACATGGCAAAAATTCTTCCAGTTGGAATCCACCTAAGACAATTCGATGGTTTGGCTAGCCTAGATGAAGCAAGACTTCCTTTGGACCCTAACTCCTTCGAATTCTTGGCATTTTCCTTATATTTCTTTTGATTTTCACGTATTGTGACATTGGCACTTTGGTTATCAGCACGAGAATTCATGTTATTCACATAATTAAGCACACAGACATCATGATTGGCAGTAACTAAACATTGCTTACACATAACACAAATAATTCAGATTTAACATTTCGATTGGAAAGCGTAGAGTTATTACATTCAGATGACATGTGCTTTTAATTCTTAGGAATTTGGGAATTCCTATGGTTTTTTCTTCTATTTTCTTGACTTTATTCGAGAGAAAACTACTCATAGACTTAGATGGAACTCTATCAGTATTAGAATTGCTCCTAGGATGTGGTATTCTAGTCTTAGCAGTGTTGTTTACTCTAGTAGAAGAAAAACCGTTTGAGTCAAAATTAGCTTGTTACTTATGAATAACATTTGGTTGTGAAACAGTGATTAGTTTTATCCTAACGCTTGTTTTAACGAGTTTGTTAGGAACAACATTATCTACCCTAGAGGTCTTAGAAGGATTAGGCCTAAAGATTCTAGGGCAATCACATTAACAGTTTGCACAACTTTCGATTCTCTGTGGAGAAGGTGCCGATTTTTAAAAGTTACTGGTTTAGTCACAGCATTCGTCCTAACAACGTTGGGGAGAACCAGGATTTGGAAAGGGAGTGACAGAAAAGAGATTTTTGAATCCTAGAAGAAGAAGAAAAAAGGTGATTTCCCCAATATTGATTGCATTGTAAACATAGTATTCGTTCTCTGAGACTTTGTGGTGGCCTTTTTGGTTTAGAAACTTATCAAATAGCTAGCTCTTAGCTTAGCATTTTCATGAAGGTGACATACAATTATTTTGCAAGATCAAGTTAATTGATTTGGCCCTATCTTGAGTCACTTTGATATAATCAAACATTCTTGTATGTTGTCTTAAGATGTTCATTTTCTTTAGCATAACTATGAACCTGAAGTTCTAGTGGCACGTTCTCATCTTCAAGTTTCTGAGACACCAGATCAAGGGTATTTGATGCACATTAAGTATCACTACTTTTACCCTTAAGATCTCCCAACTGAGCTTGCAACCGTTCGATCTTTGTCTGCATGTCCATTATAAGCTTTATTCATATGAAATCTTTGTCCATATTTGCACTCTTCACATTATTTGTGTACAATTAATCCAAAGAACAACTGTATACTTTTTCCATTTTAAATAATTCAATGTTTTAAAGTTTTTCTTTTGTACGATCAAGCTCCAGTTTGGAATCATAAACTGCACTCGTGGTAAAGCTATTGAGATTTATCATGATCGTAACACTTTCCATCTTTGTTTACCATAATTGATCCATCGTGAGCATAGACGGAGCATTGTGCTACCGAGTTCCTGATGTGGAATGCTTGCTGCAAAGTATTCCACTAAATGCAGTTCACTTTTACTCTCTCAGTTTTCTTCATAAGCATCTGTACCATGAACTTACATTCCTCTTGAGTGGCTATTGGATCTCGCGTCATCCTCTTGAGCAATCTGATAGCTGTTGCTGAGATAAGCACACCCATTTACGTGATTTCTGTGGCAGTTGCTGGCATAATGACCCTCTCCTCGACAGTTGTAACACCTTATCGGATTACCATTGATACCATTACCATTACCCTTAGCCGGTGCTGTAACAACATTTCCATTCCCATACTGATTTGCAATTTCTGAAACAACACTAAGCCCATTCATATTTTCAACATTCTGAATACTCGGATTCTAAACTGCATTTTGCCCAACCTCATTCCCATCATTCTGCACAGCATTTTGTCTCACCTTATTTCCAATATTGTCATCAACCATTTGCATTTTGATGTCTTAGCTCGTGTTCATATCCGATTGTGTAATTTGACTATTGCGGGGAATTAATGAACTTCTTTGGTTGTTGTTTGTTGGAATGGTGTTGAGTTTGAATGCTTTAGCCATTAAAGAAAGTGCCTCGTTCATTGCCACTGTGGATCTGAAACTATCTTCGAGATCTGCATTAGATTGGCATTTAGTTTGTGTTGAATGAAGTGTTGGACAAAGTGGTTGTAGGGTTGTATGTTGTGATGCATGTAATAAGTGATGAGTGATCTGGGTGAAAGGTGTCTCCTAGTGTTTTGGCCATTAATGCCAAAGATCATGTGTGTTTACAAGTCGTTGTGCTCTAATAGCATTGATGTCTTGTTGAGTCGACATTGCAAAAGTGATGTGAAATGATATGCAAGGATGTAAGTAGGTAAAGTGATTGTTGTTGTGGATTGAATTCAATTAACGTTCACAGGATTTTACAAGTCTTAGATTTAAACCGAGAAAAGAATTGAATCTTTCGCGGGATTTTACAAAATCAAGAAGAAACCGTGAAACATTGATTAATTATTTTTTGTTGAAATCGTTGTTGTAGTTGAAGTACGTGAGCTTTTAAAAACGATTGTTGAGCTAAACGGACTAACAGTTACCACACTTTTGTCACACGAAGGACTAAGAGTAAAAATTCTTATAAAACTATATGTTAAATAAACAATTTGAAAAATAAAATACAAAAACTATAAATGAAAATATTTGGAAAATAAAGGTTAAAATTAAAAAAGTTTCAAAACTAAGGACTAATTAATAAAGGATGAAAGTGGAAAGGTTGAAGAATTTGAACATGTTCTAAAAATAAAGGACGAGTAGTAATTGTCATTTTTAACAAGGGGCTATAAATGAAACCTTTTAGAAAACAAAGGTTAAAAGTGAAAAATTAAAATTTTAAAGAATATTAAAAAATGAAACTCATGCACGTGACATCGTCTTCTTCATTCAAATTTAGCAAAAATGATAACGTTGTTTACGTTTTAATCTCCGTGGAGCGTACGGGTAATCGCAGGTTAAATTTGAATGATACCACTTGATCGAAAACGAATCACGATCACAATGATATAAGTTAGAAGTCCCGTAATGAACCGACACTCAAATTTGAAAAATCCAGAAAGAGTTAAAACGTGTATATTATGCTTTAGATGAGTTGCTAATTCGGTTCTTAAAGGGATGATGCAAATTCGGTTTGTAAGTAAAACTGAGAGTTCGGTTGATGATGAAACTGCGAGTTCGGATGATTGCAAATTCGGTTAATGAATGATAAGCTGCGAGTTCCGGAGATGAAATGAAAACTGCGAGTATATGCGGTTTGATAAAGGATTGCCGAGTCCGGTTGATGAAGAGTTGCTAATCCGGTGTCCTTCATAAAAAACCAAAAAACATACTAGTCCTTGCGTTTGTCTTCTATGGAAACCAACAAAAACCGTCCTTGTTTCCTTAAAACATGGATCTTGTTCCCCTCTTTGTTTTTCAAACCGTGTACAAGAAAAAGCTTACGAAAAGCTAAAAAATAAGCAGTTTTATAAGCTTGAAAATTAAGCTTGCTTATACCACAAAAATAAGCCACGAAAAGAAGGTAACAAATAGGCTACTTATGTTTTGGACATGAAAGAGTTCCAAGTTTTTAAAGAAAATGAGCACAAAACCAAAAAAACGGAGACTTGGAGGCTATAAGCTTTTAATAAGCTACGTGAATAAGCTGGAAAATAAGTTGTTTAAGATACCTTTTTGTTTTATCAAACCATAACACAACAACGTCACCCTTTTTGTTTTATCAAACCATAGCACTACAAATAAGAAATACTCACCCTATACTGTTTGAATATTAACACAAAGCAACAGTATAAGTATAAGCCCAAAAGAAAATTTAGAACATTAGGCCCGGAAGGATTGACAAAACACGATTTTCAAAGAAAGAAAAAAAGTTTAAAATAAATAGTGAAAAATAAAATTAAGCCGAGTGTAGAGTAAGCTTAAAAATCAGCCGAACTAATAAGCTCAAATAACCACAACTTAAACCACTAAACCTAACCTAACCACTAAACCACAACTTAAACCACATGTTGGATGATATCATTTCATCACCATAAACACAAAATAAGATAAAAGATTTTAGAGAGAGAAAGAACTAGAGAGAAATAAAGAGAGAAAAAAGATGGTTACTTGTTAAGAAAAGAAATAAGAAGCAATACCCTCTCCACACTTGGAGAGGGCTTTATATAGTACATAGAGTAGACAAGCCTTGTGGGCTTTCTTATATGTCATTTGGGCCGGACCAAGCTTAGGAATGAGCTTTAAGCCCGACAACTAGGCCTTATTAGCTTATGAAAGATTCTCGTAAACTACGTTTTCCTACACAAGGCTCGGGATCAATAATGACCATCACTTTACTAAAAACATGGCTAACAAACACTCGCGGACGAAACACATCGAACTTCGTCACCATTTCCTTCGGGACAATATCCAAAAAGGAAACATCTCCATCGAAAAGGTCTCGTCTGAAGATAACATCGCTGACATTCTCACTAAACCTCTTAAACGCGAATCGTTCAATTATCTTCGTCTTGGTTTAGGAATGATGGAACACATTTCGTAAATCGGTCTCTTTTTTTCTTCTAGTTTCGATTCTATTCTATGTTTCATTTCGTGTCGTGACAACTTAATTACTTCATTCAAAGTATTTTAAACATTTTTAATTAGCAAAATGCAAATTAAAATGTCACTCATTTTGTAAAATTCGTCAAAAATCGAGTCTAAAATACCTCTGCTGGAGGAGGTCCCCATAAATTAGGCGGCCCCCATATATTTATGGGGCCGTTGGCAGGAGGACATGTAATATTTAACCATAATTTTAAAAACACAAAAATAAACATCCCTCATTCTCCAACCTACGACTGACGAAACCCACTTCCTCAAAACATTAAAATCCACCATCAAAACCTCAAAGTTGAAGATGAAAAGTAACATCAAATATCATCTATAACATCATAATACTCACAAATTGTAAGTGATCTCATCATTTTCTTCTCAAATTTGAGTCTAGAAATTCAGTAAGCATACAATCAAAAATTGTGGGTTTTCAATTTTTCGAGTATTGTTATGCAATTAGACTAGAATAACATAAATATAAACTATTATGCATCCGGATATAAATTTACATAATTTGAGGTGTTTGTAAATTTTTTCAAAAACACCCCAATTTATTTTCAAATTTATACACAATAAGAACATCATGAAAAATATTTTACGCTTTGCACTCATTCATAATGATCACATGACCATCGATCGAGATAGTATAGTTAATATATATATTTTCGACAATGGTTAGGATGAGCAAAATTCAATTAAGGTGTGTTTGGGTTAACTCATAGGTTTTTGTCTAAAGTGGAGTTAACTACCACTCCACATGTATTACATATAGACACACACTAGGTAAAAACAATTAATACCTTAATGTCAAAGCAATATATACATACTAAGAATTTCTTTTTATTGTTGATTAGGTGAAAAAGATGCATAAATTTGATGAGTAAATCCTTACAACAAAATTCCATATACACTTTCTCTTTAAGATGTCATCTCTAAAAATATCCAATCGACCAATCCATGAAGGTAAAATTGTTGATACAACATTTGATCCTAAGGTCAACTTATAAGAGATTCTAATCAATGTAGGATTTCACTCTTTCCTCCACTTAAGTGGAAATTTCTATCCAAAATTCATAATTGAATTTTATTAAACATTCGAACTTGTTTTAATCGATGATATTTGGATCATATTCTTCGAAATAAATGGAAAAAGAACATGTGCGTCTTTTAAAGACTTTGGAACATTACTCGATCTTCCTTTTGAAGGACAATGTTTTTATAACAATGAATGGTCTCTTAAGTCTATTCTACATCATAACTCTTCTCCAACCAAAGATCCTCTATATACTAAGCTAATTCATCCCAACACAATCATCTACAACGTCACTAAAAAGCGTCTGAATGGCTTCAAGTTCGATTTTGATGACCAATGCAATCTCTTCCCTGAAAAGATTTGTCATTATCTAAAAATGGCACATATACGTATTCTGTTGAGAACAGTTTATATGCACTCATGATTATTGACAAAGATCAAATTGTTCAGCTTGTGAAGCCTATATTCCTCTCTTCATAACCTCTTCCACTTCAATCAATCTTTCTCATATCAACATCAATCGAATAAATGACTCAGCATCGCACTAATGGCACCTGCCATATGGCCTTGTGCTTTCAATATCTCTACAAACTAATCAGGTAACACTTCAAATGAAATAAATTCTCACTTACCAACCAAAATGGAATCCTCTTTTTAACTCTTCAAATGAAAAATCCCAGAAAATGTTCGTTGTGCTCATCATAATCATTATGATCGACTTGGGAGGTCACACAAGGTCTTAATGTAACACTATTACCTACTAGGACTAACTAGTTTGTTAAATGTATGATTAAATTAGATGCTCTTATGTCTTGCCATGCATGTTAGTACTTACATAATTACTCCTTGATTATAATTCATGACTAATGCTATTTTTTGATCACTATGCCTTTGATTGATCATTTACTTGAATTAGACTAGCTTGCTTGACCTACATGACATTAAGCTAGAATAATGATCTTGCACATTGGAATTGCTGCAAACAATCATTTCTAGCCGTCTCTTTTTTGAACAAAATTAAAAAACATGAAATACTAGAAAATTTCGCAACCCCCAGAAAACGGCCCCCAAATACATGGGACAGCCCCTAAATATATCTGGGACCGCCTATTATTTACGGGACAGACTTACAGGCCACAAAATTTTTATTTTTTTCTCTTTTTCTGCAACTTTGACCCTCTCTATATTAGCCTTAGCTGGTCTTTCTCTATTTAGACAAACACTTTTTGGAACCTTTGTTCATCCAATGCCATGATTTTCCAAAACTACATTACCTCCTCCATTATATAAACTACTCATCTTCTTCATTCTCCATTATCATCCTGTCTTCTTCACTTCTACCACTCTTTACTCATCATGTCTTCTTCAAACCCCCCTCCAAACTTCTCAAGAAAACCTAGAATCTCGGTAAGATAATTTTGGAGAAGAACCACCTCTTCACCATAATCACCACCTCAATCGCAAAATGTCTCACCACCACTTGCACCAAGAGTTTCTAATTCTCAACCTTTACCATCACCTTCTCAAAATTCGCTTAGGGATCAAATAGTGAATCAACTCCGTCACATATCCTATCTACTTGAAACCAACCTCCAAAATAAAACAAATGTCTACTCTTAAGCACCACCATTCTCACAATCTCCATCACCACCTTTGATACACCCCACTACTCTTGACCAAGTCAACTTTCACTTGGGCTTTTGTCATTGTTGCATATACACCCGAAATGAATTTCATTTATTGAGAGATGAGCTCAACTTTATCCAATTCCTTCTCACTCGTCCCCTTGCTCGAGTTCATGCTCCACCAACCAATGCCTCACCAACTTCTCCTCTATCACCTCGTCAAAATTAAACATTCTTACATGTTTAATTTCTCTAAATAAATGACCATCCAACTTTAGTTTAGAAGCACTTATGTTTATGCCTTTATGCTTCATTTCTAGTCTTGTAATATTCATACCTTTCAAGTATGAATTTATGTTATGAATGAATGATCTTACTTTATTAGTATATGATGGATGATTTGAGTGCTACTGCTAATATTTTTGGCCATTTTTTATATTTGTCGTGACATTGCTACAAGTTGAATTGTTTATATAAATATATAAATATATTATATATAAATATATATATATATATATGAATATATACACACACACACACACACCATATATATATATAATTAAATATAAATATATATATATAATATATATATATATATATATATAATATAAAATATAGTATATATATATATAAATAAATATATATTATAAAGTAAGGATCCAGTAAGAAGTAAATTAAAATAAGAAGTGGTGATGAAGTAACTAAAACCGACAAATTTGAGATGCAACGACTTGCATTAGATGTATTTTTATTCATTTAGATGCATCATTTTGAGTTTCGAACGTTAATTTGATGCTTAGATGTGCAAATTGATTTTTCCCAAGAATTTTGGCACATGCAGAGGAACAAAAAATAAAGAAAAATGAAACCATCTATATAACGTAATGCTTCTAATTAAAAGCTAGAAAACATATTATGATGCGTTATAATGCATCTAAGATTATAAAGGTGCATCTAATTCAAGTGTGGAGGGATTTGATAACGCCTTAATTATACATGTTTTCCGCGGCGTTATTTGCATTTATTTGATCATTTCTCATGGAACTTTTTGGTACTTAACAGGAGTATATTTGCTTATTATAAGGTTCGTGATATGTGTCCGTAAAGAATACGAAGATTACACAAAGATTTGAAGCTTAAATGAAGAAATAAACTCAAACTTCCCGACACCTGTTCACTGTTTTGGCCATAACTCGGTCATACGAACTCCGTTTTAGTTGATTTAAGCGGCCACGAAAAGAGAATTCAATTATCTACAACCATGAAAAAGGCCAACTGCTGAATATGCAGAAAGTGTGGCGGTTTTGGCCAAAGTGCAGCGCACTTTTGAGTCTGAGGAAAAATTAAATGCAATTAAATGCTAAGTGCATTAACACCCTATGTGCGGCGCACAAATAAGTTTGTGCGGCGCACTTTGGCCTGACAAACCAAGGAACCAAACACCCCTTCAAACCACCATCACCACCATCGACTACCACCACTATCCACCATCGATTTCCAGCAAGCAACTGCTATTCTCACACCTCATACATCCGTTTCTAGAATCTAACACCCATATACTTGGAGAATCTACCATAATTCTTCAAGTGTTCATCATAAAACCCATTGCCAAACACCCTTTTTCCATCTACCATTGTTGTTGCCGCTGAATTCTAAGGATATTGGTGATATATTCCGGTTGGTTACAGAATTATAGGGAGTAGGCTTGATATTGGAATCATTGGTTGATGTTGGCATTAGTTATTTTGTCGAATAACTGGTTATTCAATCTTTTGTTCTCATACACTTTCGTTTACGAATTGTTGGTACATTCTTATTTATATTTATGATGAAATATTATGAGTTTATCATTTATAATATGGTTGTTATGAATATGAACATGGAGTAGTTATATTATGTTTGTTTGGGCATTATGTGATCTATAATATGGAGCGTTTGGATATGTGTTTATTGAATTGGTAAAACATATTTTATACAAGAATATAGGCCGAAAGGGTTTTTTATACATGTGTTCTATTAATCCATCTAATATATTGATTATAATAACTTATAAAGGTCGAAAGGATTTGTTGTTATTAATCGATATAATCACTTGTTATATTTAAAGGCCAAAAGGATTTATAACTTGTGATAACTCTATTTTCTAAACTTATAAACACTATTCCAAACACATCATTATCTAAGTGATCATTGCCTAAACAAACATACCTTAATCATTTGCTTGAATCATCCTTTTATTGCTTTCTTTGCAGTATTCGATACATGCTCGTCTTAGTTAATTTGATATGTGACAATCATCTTAGCCTTAGCACCTTAATTACAAACTATGAAAACTTCAATTCCCGTGGAACGACCTGGACTTACCTAAAGCTATACTATACACGAACGGGTATACTTTCCGAGTGTTGTGTATTAATAAAAATTAGTATTTCTAGTATTATAAATTTAAAGCTTGGAAAACACACCATCAAGTTTTTGGCGCCGTTGCCGGGGAATTGTTTAAGTTGTTATCAGTTTGTTGCTTGTTTTAGGTGCTATTTTGTTTTAAAAATTTTCAAACTCGTCGTACCGTTTTCTAGCAAACGGAACCCAAAAATTATTTTTCTTCAGGAAGTACGCCGCACATCCTATTTGTGCGCCGGTTTTCCTGAAAACCCAGGAAGTACGCCGTACTTTACCCAAGTATGCCGCACTTTATGCAAATTCTTTTACAAACAGAATCTTATTTCAAAAACCAAAACTCCCAATCTGCTAGTCTTAGGTTCTATAATCATTTAGAATTGTATTTTATCTGATTATATGCCTTGTGTATTTGTAATTATATAGTTTATCATAATATTCGAAGAAAAAACACAAAATTTTCAAAAAAACCGGCTCACTTTTCATAAAGTACTCCGCACCTATCCAAAAAAAATCTTTTATTTATTTATTCATATTTGCTATATATAATTAAAACTAATATATATATATATATATATATATATATATATAAATCTATAAAAATAAAAAAATTATAAAAATAAAATGAAAATAATTTACTTAATTTTGAATATTATCTTATTAGCCTTACCTATATATATATATAAATGTCTTTTGCAAAATGCTTAACGTATGTATAAATCATCTATCTTTCGGAAAACAACGAGTAAGTCTAATATACAAATTAAATAAAAATTTAATAAAAAGATCTTGTAAACTTATCCAAAAAGAATTCGTCGAGATCGAATCATTCAAATCATCAACTCAAAATTCTACCATTAATGAATTTATCATTATAAATATACCTGAAGAGGATGTTGAACCAAAACAAATAATTCTCGATCCTGATGATCAGCCTATGTGGGAAAATGCTAAGATTGTAGCACCGACTCCTAATTCTGCCATTGTTCAACCCAATGTTGATGACAACTTTGTTATCAATAGTACCCACTTGAAAATGATTTTGGAAAATAAGTTCAATGGTTATCTGCGGGCCGATCCGCATGACCACATCCGTAAATTTCTCACAATCTGCAACATGTTCAGATACAGTGAAACTCAAAGCGAAGCCGTAAAGCTTTTAATATTTCCCTTTTCCATGTGCGATGAAGCTAAAACCTGGTTTAACGAACTTAATGAAAAGTCTATAACATCGTGGGAACAAATGAGAAAGGCTTTTATAAACAAATTCTTTCCACCTTCGTTGTTTAACCGTCTTTTACTTGAAATTAGAAATTTCTCTCAACTCGTATGTGAAATTCTAATCGACGCTTGGTTACGACTCAAAAACATGCTTCGAAAATGTCATGGGCACGGTGACTCTTGCAATATAGTATATATAAAATACTAGGCAAATCCAAACTCTTCACCCTTGACCAAGGTAAAAAGTCAAGACCTACCTAGAAATAAAATATATAAGAGAATCAATGATAAAAAGATTCCGGAAGTATGATTCCCGGGTCGTATGTCCCAACGAGGCTGCAATTGAAAGTTGATCTTGGTTTGATTTAGATTGAGTGAGAATGATTTTGATTGATTATAAGTCCTAACAACTACGGGAAGCAAAATTAGTTATAAGGAAACCCTAAATTACAATCTAATAGAACAAAACCTAAAACGGGCATGGAAAATGAGGGGAAAAAAAAATTAAATTTTACCCTATCAGCAGAAACGATGCACTACCAGCAGAAACGACATAACTATCAGCAGAAACGAGGCTCTACCAGCAGAAACGAGGCTCTAAAACGGCTGATTTTAAAAAATCGTTTTTAGCCAAAACTCAAAACACGAAAGTTGTCCGGGACATGTTTTTAAGCAACTTTAATAAAGGCACCTTATAAAAATAAGCACTCAATAAGCCCCAAAAAGCCAAAAGAGCTGCTGATTGCAGAAAGTAGCAGAAACGTGGCTCCTTATAAAAATAAGCACTCAATAAGCCCCAAAAAGCCAAAAGAGCTGCTGATTGCAGAAAGTTAAGGTTTGGACTTACTTTTAGTAAATAAGCTGTAAAAAGCTCAAAATTAAACCAAAATGAAAAAGGAAAGATGTTTTGGAAAGCTTATATGTTGCTTAATCTGATTCCAAAAAGCCAGAATGAGCTTATGAAAAAGCTAATTATCCCTTTTTTTAACTCTCATGCAGATTCTAACTTAAACTTTAAAACACATTTGCACATTACAACAACACTTACCCAATGCATATAAACACTTAAAATTAATATGCAAACAAAGCTTAATATCTACTTTAAGCTAAAACTAAAAAATAAGCACTTCTACTTAAGCAAAATTCAAGAATAAGTGTATAAATTGATAACTCAAATAAAAACCCATTTTACACATTTAAAAGTCCTTAGTGGTGATTTAGCCGTAAATAACATGTAACACATAAAATCATAAGAAATAAAAGTATGAAGGATTTAGAAAGACCTTAGTGATGATGTATAGGATGTAAAATGAATGCTAAACCCGTGTTTAGATTCAAAACCAAGCTTTCAAGCTTATAACCCTAGATTAGGTTTCCAAAACCCTAATCTTTACTTTTTCTTCTTAATACTTGCAAATGGTGATCCAAGGCTTGTAAACACCTTAGAATACCTTAAGTATGTTGTGTATAGGGTTGTATAATCTTAGAAAATCAAGTTATGGATTTTGTTTTGTGGCTAAATGGTGCCGTGGGTTTTGGACTTCAAAAGAGAGAAAGAAAAATGAAATTTTGTTAAGTATAAGAGTATGTAAATATTTCTCATGCATGCATGCCTATTTATAGTAAAAATATCTACCTAACTTAACCATGGTTACTTTCTAACCCTAGTTTAGTTAAACAAGTCAAGTTGGTAAAAGGTGTAAGAGTACCTTTTACTTAATATCTAGATATTATGTATACATGTAAACTTTGAAAAGTCTTGGTCCCATCTATAAAATTTCGGCATAATATGTATATATATGATGTTATATTTATTATTTTGAGTATTGGGTATAATCGTGGGTATTCGTTTAGGCGTAGTTAGGTTTTAGAACTTCCGGGAATGCCTAAACGATGTGCAGTAGCATTTTTAGTAACCAATAAATAATTAGATGAACAAAGTTATTAATTATCTCATATAATCATATAACATACTTGTTGATGTTAAACATTTAATTTTTAATGCCCGTTTTACATTGTATGAATCATTTTCAGTATACGCGATTTAGATTACCGATTAAATTAAAAGTGAAGCGTACGAGAAAAAAATAATAGTGAATTTAAATAGTATTGTAAAGACCTGAAAATACGGAATGTTACTCTTATGATGATTCATAAGCTAAATAACAGATTGAGATTATGCTCAATGAACAATAATTAAGACTCAAATGATATTTTGAGAACCACTAATAACGCCAGAATGGCTTATGAAAAAGGCCTCATATCCCTTTTTTTAACTCTCATGCAGATTCTAACTTACACTTTAAAACACTTTGGCCTTACTACACACTTACCCAAGCATATAAACACTTAAAATTAAGTATGCAAACAAGCGTAATATCTACTTTAAGCTAAAACTCAAAAATAAGCACTTCTACTTAAGCAAAATTCAAAACAGGTTCCCAAATAAGTAATATAACTTGGACAATGAAATTCAACAATAAAAACTTGATTTTAAACAGCTTATAAGACCTAAATTTAGCTAAATGAATTTATCAAATGACCACAACCATTCAGAGTCAAAAATGACCTTTTTCAGCCTTGACCCAAACACCCCTTTAAGATTATGAAATCCATGTTTAAACACTAATTTTAAGAGATTGAGGCCACATGCTTTTAAAGACAAATGATTGTAATGAACTATTAAGCACTAATGAACCATTTTCACAGAAATTAAGCACTTGATAAGTGGATAAGCAAAGGCATTTTTAGCCAAAAATGGACATATAAAAGAACAAGATATATAACTGGATACCAAAAGCTTAAACCAATGAAAATTAAGCATATATTAAACTATTAAGAAGATAAGACAAAAATAAACACGTATAAGCATATGCTACTCAGTAACCATTTAAAGAAAGTGCAAGAATATAAATAAGGAGGACTTTACAATGAACCCTTTGGCTAAACAAGAGGACCCAAAAGGGCCAGCTAATTTAATTTAAAACTCCCTAGCTTATTAATAAGTAGGGTATGAGTCACATTGGATTTTCCATACAACCAACTTCATAAATGCTTTCCACAATTCAAATGCAAAGTATTAGGTTATTAAAATGGTTTGCAGAATTTAAACTTAGTTACCACTTATTTAGCTCAATAAAGAGCTTAGAGACTCTTAGGCTTATGAGTAGCTTTAATACAAACGTTATGGTAATGTAAACTTGGAACACGGAATTGCAAAAACAAACGGAGATTTCATTAAAATTGGATCTTTTACAATTGCAGAAAGGAAAAAAGTTTTTTTTTGTATTAAAACTAAATAATTACTCATTGCCTTACCTGTCATTAGCCCATTTATACAAAGAAAAAGTATAAAAACAAGTGAAGTCTTCTGTTTGACTTTCTTTGACTTTTCTTTATTGAGCTTGACTGAGTGTGTTGTGCTGTGTATAAAGCTTCCTTGTGCTTGTTTGTGAGTATAAACTCACAATATAATCCCCTTCTTGGCCCTTAATTTCTTGTATTCCTCTCTATCCCTTGGAACGAAAACTGCCTTGGATTGCCAACTTGGCATTGTGGCCATGTGGGGTGGAGTGGGTTAAGGTTTTGTCATGTGGTTTGATGGAGTGTGGCAGGTAGAAAGGTTATGGGGAGCAACACAGGGGATGCTGGCTGGTTTTTGTATTGGCGGGAAGATTGGGAAAAGGTTTATATAAGGTGGGTTGTGACAGAGGGGGTTTGAAGATGATTAAGGTTTGTTTGGTTGGTGTACAAGAAAGCCCTCCACATCTTCTTCTTTTCATTCTGTTTTCCCTTTTCTTTCTTATTTTATATAATGAGTTTCCAAATTGGCATATCAGCCCCTGTCTTTGTTTCTTAATCATATAACTTAGGGGTTGGCATTTTTGACCATCCAAGTTATATTTTTCTTTGCTTTTTCTTCTCGGGAGTTGACTTGACTTTGTAATTGGGCTTCGTCTTCACCCACATCTTTGCCATCCGTGTCCGGTTTTGTCGCTTTTTGCTTGTTTTTTGTCTTTTTGTGAGATATCCGTTCCTGCACAACACAATTAGCAAAACAAGCATATATTTGGCATTTTGAGTCCGTTTTTGGTTATTTTAGCTCGTTTTTAAAGGTAAAAGGTATGTGTAATTAAACACATACCACACGGTCTGACCAAAGGAGCTATTATTCAAATATTCTATCACGGTCTAGACGAACCTACTCAAGGAATCCTAGACGTAACAGACGGAGGAATCTTCCTGTACAAAAGTCCAAATCAAGCTTTTCAATTTCTCAAGGACAAAGTCCTTTTCTAACATGATTGGCCCATTAAATCTAAAAACGAACATCATCAAAAATCTGTTTCTTTTGCCGATGGAAGTGATAGTAATACTGATAATTCTCGATTTATTGAAAAATTAAAGGCTATGGATTCTCAATTTATAAGTTTAAAAGAAGAATTACAAGATATGCGTAAGAAATACAATGAGCTTAGAGAGGAAAACGCTTCTAAAAACCACCTGAGCGATGACACGCCGATGTGTGAACGTCATGAAGCCAATTACATCCAATATGAAGATAATAAAACCGAAATTCTCATGATTCGCATTCTTACCAATCCCATTATGATCCTAATGATTCTGAGAAATCGCTCACAGAATTAAACAATGATGTGAAAAATGATCTCGAAGATTTCAAAAGACGTATCCGTAGCATGAGAACTGTTCATTGGTAACTTTTTGCTAGAGACGATGGTAAAACCACTGGTGTTTAACCTAACAAAGAGTCTAAAAACAGTCAACCAAGAACCTCAATCTAAAACTAATTTTGAAAAATCAATCACTAAATTCTTGGATGATCAAAGAGTTTCAAATATGTTTGTCAAAAACAATATTAACGATATGATTTTAAAGATGAAGCAAAATGAAAGGAATTTCCAAACTATCTTTAAAAACATGGAAATAAAAATAGATGAGTGGGAGAAGTCTCAAAACCTCTCTTTAGAACAAACCAATAGGACTGACCCACCTCCTCCTCAAGCTCACACCGAGCATGTGAATGTCGTATTCACCGGGAGTGGAAAGTCCGATGATCATCTAAAAATTCAAAAAGATCCACCACCTCCTATCATCGTTGACAATAAAACTAAAAAAGATAAACCTATTAAGACATCAAAAAGGGGCTATCATGTGGTTAAAACAAATGAGTATCCATACCGTGAGTATATACCAAAAATCCCGTTCCCTCAAGCTTTAAGGGTGGATCATTCCCACTTGAACCGAATCGTCAAGGAATCTTAAATCAAGTTAAGTATAGTAATAATAATAATAGTAGTAATAGTAAATAATAATAAACCTATAAAAAACTAATATATATATATATATATATATATATATATATATATAACAAAAAAACTTTGCAGTCTTTAAGTATGTCACGCATTCGGCCGGTGTGTTTCTTACCTCGATTTCTGCATCCAAAAAGAATGTTTTGAACTTTGTGGGTGTGTTCGCTGGAAACCCTCACGAGACTATAACTCGTCCACTCGGGACACTGAGGGGTTTAAAGGCTTGTTGCATGCGCTAAATGAAATCGTAGTTCCGACGAAAGTGCGCTTTAGTATTTTATGGTTTTCATAGTTGTGTTTATTTTGCAGATTAAATAAAACAGGTGAAGCTTGGATTGGTGGTTGGCATTTTACACTTGGAGACTTATATAATTGGAGTATTATATTACATGTGGTAGAATACACATGCTTGACGCTTCGTTTTGCGCCATATCATTCATAATTCAGCCAAGCACTTATGAGCCCCGGGAAGTTTCAATTTTACGCATAATGCTCTACTTAAGTATGGAGGAGCTCTCGCTCCTGACAAAAAAAGTAATGGAATCACTCAAGGACAGCTCCAACGTAGCTATATCTCTCTATGACCCGGGAAGTACCGTCCTCACATTGAGGGCAATGTTCAACTTAAGTGTGGAGGGGTAGCAAATAGGAAAAATTAATCATGTCCCTCCATGTTTACCCTGTAATATGGCCACATTTTTCAACTGATATTTTCTGAAAAATATAAAAATTAATTTATTGCTTTTCCAAAAAAATTTAAAATGCACACTCTTAGGCAAATCCAACTGGATTGACATTTTAACTAGCACAAAATTAACCCACTTAAATTGTAAGGTTCACCTTTTGATCTTAAGGAATTTGGTTATCCATCTTTGATACCTAAAATAATTGATGCCTTTAGCTTATTCGAGTTAAGGAGTGAGTAATCATATGTATCTATTCCATCATTATGGATGTGTATATGTGGTTTTGTCGCCTTTTCTGGAGCATTGGTATTGGTTGAAAATTATATAAGTGGGCCGGTAATTTAGTAGCCTCCAGTATTGTGCTTGATATCCTTTTACTAGACCGCAGTGAGGTTAATTTATAGACAAAGTCGTATGATAAGAGGTGAAATAAATCCATATGCAATCATGTATCTGCACCACTCTCTTTTAGTGTTGAGATCCCCAATGTATCCCAAGAGGAAGAAAAATATGCTCAATGAAGAAGAAGTTTTATGCCAGTCTTAGTTATCGCAGTATCTAGAATGAAAAGAAATATTCAAAAAAAAAACAAAAGAGAAAAGAAAAAATAGTAAGAGTTCAAAGTATAAGGCAAAGTTCTGGCACATGGAAGCAAGTATCTGCAATTCACCCTCATCAATATCACGTTTTGCCTCTTTGAGACTTCTGTCTAGGTGCACACGCCACAACGGGCATGTTTATGTGTCTAGTACAAGCATATGGTAGCGACCTAGATTATGTTTGTGCAATTGAGTGACTTCACAAATATAAAACCCTATCTGAGTGACTTGTGTGAATTTAAAAACAAACACTTTCCCTATGCGAGGTAAACACTTGTTAATGCTAAAATGATTTTTTCTCTACGTCACGATAAATAATCTCATTTTATCGCTTTAATTGCTTGAGGGCAAGCAATAGCTAAGTGTGGTGGGATTTGATAACGCCTAAATTATACATGTTTTCGGCGGTGTTATTTGCATTTATTTGATCATTTCTCATGAAATCTTGGTACTTAATCAAGTATATTTGCTCTTATATGTTCTAGGTACGTGTCGTGGAAGATTACACGAAGAATTGATGCTTAGACGAAGAAATAACTCAAACTTAGAGCTTCCTGACACCTGTTCACTGTTTTGGTCATAACTCGGTCATACGAACTCCGTTTTAGTTGGTTCAAGTGACCACGCGAAGAGAATTAAATTATCTACAACTTTGAGAAAATGAAATTTACTATAAATGTTCCAAGTGCGGTGCATAATCCAAAAAGTACGGCGCACTTCTAGACATTTTTTATGAAGAACTAAATGCCATTAATTGGGACAACATTTACACCTTAAGTGCGCCGCACTTATTTGTAAGTGAGCCGCACTTGGCCCCTAAAATAGCCTATATAAGGCCCCTTTGCCTCTCATATCTCACACAACTCACATACAAACTTCCCATTTCGTTTGGAACCCTTAGAAGGGGTGTTTTTGGTGATAAAGGCCTGAGAACCTTTGATCCAAACCACCTTGATAACATAAATCATCACCACCATTAGAATCAAAGTTCTTGAAGAAATTGGATAGTCTTGATTGAAGTTCATCATTATTCTTAGGTTTTGATCCATCAAAGAAGCATAGTTGTAGTGTTATTTCGAATCTATAAGAGATTGTGACGGAATTGTTCATAGTTTCTGGATTTTGCTTTTAATATAATAAAGTGTTCTTGGGAAATTCTTATGAAATCACCATACTTAGCTTTTGGAATTGGTATGAATCTTGTTACTCTTTTGAATATAAACTTTGTTGAATCCATGATGAATGTTATGTGTTTTGTTACTCTGATCATGGAGTAGTAATTTTATGTTTGTTTGGACATATTGTGATCTTTGATATGGAGCGTTTGGATATGTGTTTATTGAAATGGTTAAACATGATTTTCTAAGTGTAAAGGCCGAAAGGATACTTATAAACTTATGTTTTATCATTCCACCTAATATATTGGTTATAATAACTTATAAAGGCCGAAAGGATTTGTTGTTATTTATCGATATAATCACTAGTTATATTTAAAGGCCGAAAGGATTTATAACTTATGATAACTCTATTTTCTAAACTTATAAACACTATCCTAAACACTTCATTATCCAAGTGATCATTGCCTAAACAAACATACCTTAATCATTTGATTGAATCATCTTTTAATTGCTTTCGTTATAATATCCGATATATGCAAGATTTGGTTAATTTGATCCGTGACAATCTTATTAACCTTAGCACCTTAATTACAAACTGTGAAAACTTCAATTCTCGTGGAACGACCTGGACTTACCTAAAGCTATACTATACACGAACGGGTATACTTCCCGAGTGTTGTGTTTTAGTAAAAATCGGTATTTCTAGTATTATAAATTTAAAACTTGGAAAACACACATCAAAGTTTTTGGCGCCGCTGCCGGGGAATTGTTTAAGTTGTTATCAGTTTGTTGCTTGTTTTAGGTGCTATTTTGTTTCAAAATTTTCAAACCCGCCGTACCGTTTTCTGGCAAACGGAAACCAAAAAATCATTTTTCTCCAGGAAGTACGCCGCACATCTTATTTGTGCGTCGGTTTTCTTGTAAACCCAGAAAGTGCGCCGCACTTTAACCAAGTACGCCAGACATTCTGCAGATTTTTCACAAACAGAATTTTGTTTCAAAAACCAAAACCCCCAATCTGCTAGTCTTAGGTTCTATAATCATTTGGAATTGTATTTTATCTGATTATATGCCTTGTGTATTTGTAATTATCTAGTTTATCATAATATTCGAAAAAATATTTGTAATTATCTAGTATATCATAATATTCGAAAAAAAACAATCTTTTATTTATCCTTATTTGCTATATAATTAAATTAAAATATATATAATATATAAATTTAAAAAATTATAAAAAAAATATATGAAAATAATTTATTTTATTTTGAATATTATCCTATTAGCCTTAACTATATATATAAAAATGTCTTTTTGCAAAATGCTTAACGTATGTATAAATCCCCTATCTTTTGGAAAACAACTAGTAAGTCTAATATATAAATTAAATAAAAATTTAATAAAAAGGTCTTGTAAATTTAAAATTATCCAAAAAGAATCCATTCAGATCGAATCACACAAATCTTTCACCGAACATCCTATCGTTAATGAATTCATCATCATAAATATACCTGAAGAGGATGTCAAACCAGAACCAAATTTACCGCTCCAAGAAATAATAATCATCGATCCTGGTGATCAACCTATGTGGGAAAATGCCAAGATTGTAGCACCGACTCCTAATTCTACCATTGCTCAAATCAATGGTGATGACAACTTTGTTATCAACAGTACTCACTTAAATATGATTCGGAAAAATAAATTCGATGGTTATCTGCGGGCCGATCCGCATGACCACATCCGTAAATTTCTCGCAATCTGCAACAAGTTCATATACGGTGAAACGCAGAGTGAAGCTGTCAAGCTCTTGATATTTCCCTTTTCCCTATCCGATAAAGCTAAAACCTGGTTTAACGAACTTAATGAAGAGTCTATAACATCGTGGGATCAAATGAGAAAAGTTTTTATAAACATATTCTTTTCACCTTCATTATTTAACCGTCGTTTACTTGAAATCAAAAATTTCTCTCAAAATGTATGTGAAAGTCTAACCGACGCTTGGTTACGACTCAAGAGCATGCTTCGAAAATGTCATGGGCACGATCTTACCAAAGGAGCTATCATTCAATTATTCTATCACGGTCCAAACAAGAAATCCTGGAGATAACAGCTGGAGGAAACTTCCTCTACAAAAGTCCAAATCAAGCTTTTCATTTTCTTGAGGACAAAGTCCTTTTTAAACTTGATTGGTCTCTTGAATCTAAAATTGAACATCATCGAAAATCTGTTGCTTTCGCCGATGGAAGTGATAGTAATACTGATAGTTCTCAGTTTATGGAAAAAATGAAGGCTATGGATTCTCAAATTATAAGCTTAAATGAAGAATTGCAAGATATACGTAACAAATACAATGAGCTTAGAAATGAAAACGCTTCTAAAAACAACTTGAACAATGACACTCTGATGTGTAAACGTCATGAAGCCAATTACATCCAATCTGAAGGTTATCAAAACTGAATTCCTCATTACTCGTATTCTCACCAATCCCATCATGATCGTAATGATTCCGAGAAATCGCTTACAGAATTAAACAATGATGTGAGAAATTACCTTGAAGATTTCAAAAGATGTATCTGTAGCATTAGAACTGATTATGATAAACTTTATGATAGAGACGATGATAAAACCATCGGTGTTTTACCTAATAAAGAGTCTAAAACGGTCAACCAAGAACCTCAATCTAAAAAAAATCTTGAAAAATCAATCACAAAATTCTTGGATGATCAAAGAGTTAAAAATATGTTTGTCAAGATCAAGAACAATGTTAACAATATGATTATAAAAATGAAGCAAAACAAAAAGAATTTCCAAACTAAAATTAAAAACATGGAAAGAAAAATATATGAGTGGTCGAAATCTCAAAACATATCTTCGGAACAAACTGGTAGGATTGACCTTCTTCCTCCTCCAGCTCAAACCAAGCATGTGAATAACGATTCACCAGGAGTGGAAAGTCTGATGATTCTCTAAAAATTCAAAAAGATCCACTACCTCCTATCATCATTAACAATAAAATCAAAAAAGATAAACCTATTAAGACATCAAAAAAGGGCTATCAAATTGTGAAAACAAACGAATATCCATTCCGTGAGTACATACCAAAAATACCATACCCTAAATGTTTAAGAGTGGATCATTCTCACTTGAATCGTATCATTAAAGAATCTTAAATCAAGTTAACAAAAAGAATAGTAGTAGTAGTAATAGTAAATAATACTAATAAAAATAAAAAATATATATATAAAACTTATAAAAATAAGTATAAAACAAAAACTTTTTAGTCTTTAAGTATGTCACGCATTCGGCCGGTGTGTCGTGTATCTCGATTTCTGCATCCAAAAAGAAATTTATCAAACTTTGTGGGTTGTTCGCTGGAAACCCTCACGAGACTATAACTCGTCCACTCGGGACACCGAGGGGTTTAAAGGCTTGTTGCATGCGCTAAATGCAACCGCGGTGCCTACGAAAGTGCGCTTTTGTATTTAATATTTTTCGTAGTTGTGTCTATTTTGCAGATTAAATAAACAGGTGGAGCTTGGATTGGTGGTTGTCATTTTATACTTGGAGACTTATATAATTGGAGTATTATATTACATGTGGTAGAATACACATGCTTGGCGTTCTGTTTTGCGCCATATTTTTCAGAATTCAACCAAGAACTTAAGAACCCTGGGAAGTACCGTTTTCCTTTAAATTTTCCCTATTTTCTATGTTTATCAGTTCTCACATTAAGGGCAATGTTCAACTTAAGTGTGGAGGGGTAGCAAATAGGAAAATTAATCATGTCCCTCCATGTTTGCCCTACAATCTGGCCATATTTATTTTTCAACTGATATTTTCTAGAAAAAAAAAATTAATATATGCTTTCCTTTCAAAATTAAAAATAAATACGCTTAGTAAGGCAAATCCAAGTGGATTGACATTTTAACTAGCACAAAATCAACCCACCTTAAATTGTAAGGTTCGCCTCTAGATCTTAAAGAATTCGGGTTCCCATCTTTGATACCCAAGATAATTTTTGCCTTTACCTTGTTTGAGTTAGGGTTGAATGCAGTCATATGTGTCTATTTCGTTGTTATGGATGTGTACGTATGGTCTTTGTCGCCTTTTCTGGAACATTGATATTGGTATAAAGTTATATGAGTGGGCCGGTAATTTAGTAGCTCCAGAACTTGTGCTTGATCGTCATTTACTAGACCGCGGTGAGGTTAATTTATAGACAAAATCGTATAATAAGAGGTGATATAAATCCCTATGCAATCATGTATCTGCAACACTCGCATTTAGTGTTGAGATCCCCAATGTATCCCAAGAGCAAGAAAAATATGCTCGATAAAGAAGAAGTTTTGTGCCAGCCTTAGTTATCGCAGTATCTGGAATGAAAAGAAATCTTCAAAGAAAAAAAAAGAAGAAAAAAAAGAGAAAAGAAAAAATAAATAAAAGTTCAAAGTATAAGGCAAAATTTTGGCACATGGAATCAAGTATCTGCTATTCACCCTCATCGTTATCACGTTTTGCCTTTTAAGATTTTTGTCTAGGTGCTCACGCCGCAACGGGCATGTTTATGTGTCTAGTACAAGCATATGGTAGCGACCTAGATTATGTTTGCGCAATTGAGTGACTTCACAAAAATAAAAACCTATCTAAGTGACTCGTGTGAATTTAAAAACAAACACTTTCCCTATGTGAGGTGCTCTGTTATATGTCTATGCCTGAAAAGTTATAAAACTTGTAAACATTTGTTAATGCTAAAATGATTTTTCCCCACGTAATGATAAATGATCTTGTTTTCTTGCTTTAATTGCTTGAGGGCAAGCAATAGCTAAGTGTGGAGGGATTTGATAACGCCTAAATTATACATGTTTTTGGCGACGTTATTTGCATTTATTTTATCATTTATCTTAAACTTTCGGTACATAATCAAGTATATTTTCTATTATAGGTTCATGGTATGTGTCGTTGAAGAATACAGAAGATTACATGAAGATTTGAAGCTTAAACGAAGAAATAACTGAAGATAAAGATCTCCTAACACCTGTTCGCTGTTTTGGTCATAACTCGGTCATACAAACTCCGTTTTAGTTGGTTCAAATAGCCACGCGAGGGGAATTCAATTATCTACAACCTTAAAAAAGGCCAAGTGCTTAAATTGCACCAAGTATGCCGCACTTCCAAAAATGTGTGGCGCGCTTTTCATCGAATTTAAGAGAATTAAAGGCAATTAAATGCTAAGTGCATTAACACCCTATGTGTGGCACACAAATAAGTTTATGCGGCACACTTTAGCCCCTGAAAAGCCTATAAATACCCTCTTTTGCTCCCTTATTTCACACATTCTCACACACAAACCTCCAATTCGTTTAGAACACTTAGAGTGGGTGTTTTTGGTGATTTTGGCTTGACAAACCAAGGATCCAAACACCCCTTCAAACCACCATCACCACCATCGACTACCACCACTATCCACCATTAATTTCTAGATTATAATCCATCCAATGAAGTAGCATTAAAGTGTAATTTGAATCTATAAGTGATTGTGATAGAATTGTTTATAGTTTCTGGGTTTACTTTAAATATAATATAGTTTTCATTGGAAAAACTTGTGAAATCATCAACATTTGCTCTTGAAGTTGGTATAAATCTTGTTTATCCTTTGAATATGATCTTTACTGAATTCATGATGAATGTTATGTGTTTTGTTACTTATTTGATCATGGAGTAGTCATCTTGTGTTTGTTTGGGTGATATGTGATCTTGGATATAGAGCGTTTAGATATGTGTTTATTGAATTGGTAAAACATATTTTATATAAGAAAATAGGCCGAAAGGTTTCTTTATACATGTGTTCTATTAATCCATCTAATATATTGGTTATAATAACTTATAAAGGCTGAAAGGATTTGTTGTTATTAATCGATATAATTACTTGTTATATTTATAGGCCAAAAAGATTTATAACTTGTGATAACTCTATTTTCTAAACTTATAAACACTATTCCAAACACATAATTATCTAAGTGATGATTTTCTAAACAAACATTCTTTAATCTTTGCTTGAATCATCTTTTAATTACTTTCTTTCCAATATTCGATATATGCACAATTTGGTTAATTTGATCTGTGACAATCATTTTAGCCTTAGCACCTTAATTACAAACTGTGGAAACTTTAATTCTCATGGAATGACCTGGACTTACCTAAAGCTATACTATACACGAATGGGTGTACTTCTCGAGTGTTGTGTTTTTAGTAAAAATTGATATTTCTAGTATTATAAATTTAAAGCTTGCAAAACACACATCATGATGTGCGGCCGTCATAGGACTTCTACACGAGAAGTTTTACAACTCCCTAGGCAGTGCACCTAATCGTTGTAGTGTAGTATAGGTAAGACTCGGGGTTGTTTATCATTCACTCGAGGAATAGTGTTGGGATTAAAAGCCTTTTGATGCTGCTTGGAGTTAATAATGCTAAGGTTAGAGTTACTACTGTCAAGCATAACTTAGTGTTGTTAGTAATATGCTAAGTACTTAATATTGTTAGTTACTACTGCCAATCTATATTACTACTGCTAATGGAATTAAGACTGCTCAGAGACTTAGAAGGAATACTACTAAGTAGTTAATACTGCTAGTATACAAGTTACTACTGTGAGTGTAACTTAGTACTGCTAGTGTATGATTAGTATTGCTTGAGTAAAGTTACAACTATTAGCATAAAGTTAGTACTGCTAGTATAACTTAGTACTGCTGATGAAGAATGAAAAAATATTCTAAGTAGTTACTATTGCTTCTACACAGTTAGTGCTACTAGAGTTAAAAGTTAATGCTGCTGGTTACAACTGCTGAAAAGATTACAACTGCTAGAAGAGTTTCTACTGTCGGAAGGATAAAGATGAAGATTGCTTATCAAGATTATTTATGGGATAAGTATGAGATATTTTGGTAAAAGATATGTATAAGTTATTTATTTAGAAGAACATGATAATTTAGGAATATATTGTAAGCCCTGTAGGACTCCTTGGGATATAAACAAAGGTCCTAGGGCATGTAGTTTGATACATCTTATATACAGTCATTTATAGCTTCAAGGTTTTGTAAACCATAACACTATTAAGTGTGTTCGTTTTATATTGAGGCTGAAAGTTTAGTAATTTGTTTTGTTATTGATTTTGTGTTACTGTTTTATAAAGAATTCTTCTTAGTATCATTGACTAGATTCCGCGTAGTGTTTTATATTCATAACCAAGGTTTCTACTATAGTTGTCTTGGATTTATTCAATACAACTAATCCTTTTACAAGCTAAGCAAGATCTATTCAAGTGGGATCAACAAGTGGTATCAGAGTTTGTTGAGAAACTTTAAATAAGAAGAAACAATCTACACTTACCAGATCTATTTGTTTATGAAAACATGGAGGAAGTATCTTCACCAATGGTTGCTGCCGTAAAACTTCTAGTGCTCAATCCAGGAGAATTTGAGCTTTGGAAAATAAGGATAGAATAGTACTTCCTAATGACAGATAATGCTCTTTGGGAAGTAATAGTAAATGGAGACTCACCTCCACCAAACAGAACTGTTGATGGTGTTGAGAAAACATATCCTCCTACAACTGCAGAAGAGAAGTTAGCAAGGAAGAATGAGTTAAAGGCAAGAGGTACATTGTTGATGGCCCTTCAAAATGAACATCAACTAAAGTTTAATACCTACAAATGTGCCAAGACTCTAATGGAAGCTATAGAGAAAAGGTTTGGAGGTAATAAGGAGTCAAAGAAAACTCAGAAGACACTTCTAAAGCAACAGTATGAGAATTTTAATGGATCAAGCTCAGAAGGACTTGATCAAGCCTATGATAGGCTTCAAAAGCTTATCAGTCAGCTAGAGATTTTAGGTGAAACTATTTCTTAAGAAGACATGAATATAAAGTTTTTAAGAAGTCTCCCATCATAATGGAAGACTCATACCTTGATCTGGAGGGACAAACCTGATTTAGACACCTTGAGCATGGATGACCTATACAACAATCTGAAAATTTATGAATCTGAAGTTAAAGGGTCATCAAGCTTAAACCAAAATTCACAAAATGTAGCTTTTATGTCTTCCAATAACTCTGGCAGTTCTAATCAAGCTTGTGGTTCTAACTCTGTCAATACTGATAGTATGAGTGATGTTGTGATCTATTCTTTCTTTGCAAACCAATCCAACAGTCCACAATTAAATGATGAGGGCTTACAATAGATTGATGCTGATGACTTAAAAGAGATGGACCTAAAGTGGAAGATGGCTATGCTGACCATGAGAGCAAGAATATTTCTAAATAAGATTGGAAGGAAGATTAATGCCAATGGTTCTAAGACCATAGGGTTTAACAAATCAAAGGTAGAATGTTATAACTATCATAAAAAGGGTCATTTTGCAAGGGAGTGCAGGGCTCCAAGGGAGAATAGGAACAGAGAACATGTAAGGAGGAATGTGACAGTGGAAACAACAAAGATAAAAGCTTTGGTGGCTCAAGATAGACTTGGGTATGACTGGAGTGACTAGGCTGAAGAATGACCTACAAACTTTGCATTTATGGCATATACATCTTCAGTTCTTCAAGTTCTTCAAGCTCAGATTCGTAGGTATCTACTTGTTCTAAAGCATGTTTAAAATCTTATGAAACTCTCAAAGAACATTATGATAATCTGACAAAAGATTTTAATAAGTCTCGATTAAATGTAGGAGCTTATAAAGCATGTCTAGAATTTGTAGAGGCTAAACTAGATGTGTATAAAAAGAATGAGGTTGTTTTTGAAGAGGACATAAAGACTTTAAAACTTGATATTAAATTAAGAGATAATGCACTAACAGAGCTTAGAAACAAATTTGAAAAGGCTGAAAAGGAAAGAGATGATTTAAAACTTACCTTAGAAAAGTTTGGAAATTCATCTAAAAATCTAAGCAAACTGTTAGAGATTTAAGTAAGTGATAAGTTCAAGACTGATGTAGGGTATGATAGTCAAGTAGTTGATAGTCAAGTGTTTAATAGTTAGGTGAATGATAAGCACAAAACAGGTAAAGGGTACCATGCAGTTCCACCTCCCTACACTGGGAACTTCATGCCCCCTAAACCTAATTTGGTACTTGCTAATGAGGAAGAATATATTTCTAGTGAGTCAATAACTAGTGTGCCTGCATTTGTAACTAGTAAAGTTAAAACTATTTAATCAAAACCTAAGTCTGTTAGTGAACCACTTATTGAAGACTAGATATCTGACAGTGAGGGTGAAAATGAGACTGAGTTTAAGTCTAAACGGAGAAAACCTAGTTTTGCCAAAGTAGAATTTGTTAAATCTAATAAGCATGTGAAAACACCTAGGGAGTCTGTTAAGAAGGTAGAGAATAATAAGCAAGTTAAATACCTTAGTAAAAACAGTCAAAGTCCTAGAGGTAATAACATAAACTGGAATAATTTGATGACTCAGAAGTTATGAAGTAATTTTGAGTTTAAAAATAAAGCTTGTTATGAATGTGGTAGTTTTAATTATTTGATCAAAGATTGTGATTTCTATGAAAAGAAAATGGTATGGAACAATGCTAGAAGGGTGAATCACCAAAATTCTCAAAGAATGACTCACCCTCATCCAAAAGGAAATTTTGTTCTAAAAGCAGTCTTATTGAAATTTAGCATTAAAACACTTAATACTGTTGGGCAAAACTTTTCAAAAGCAGCAGTATCAGTTAATATTGCCAGACCAATTAATACTGCCCACCCAAGACCAGTAATGAATAGTGCAAGGACATTATCAAATGTTTTTAATAGAGCACATTCACATGTTAGAAGGCCTTTTAACAATTCTACAACAAATAACAATAGTAATTTAAATGAAAAAGTTAATACTGTTAAGGGAAATGTTACTCCTGTTGGGCCAAAAGCAGTAGTAAGTAATAATAAGGGAAATAAGGCTAATGCTGTTAAGGCCCCAGCATGTTGGGTTTGGAGACCAAAGCAAAAGGTTTTAGACCATGTCTCCAGATACAATGGTGCATCAATGAACTTTAAAAGATTTAACTATGTTAATGCACAAGGCAGATCCAAGTCTATAATGGCTTGGGTCCTTAAGAGAGCCTGATTCTCTTACTTTTTGTGTAGGGCAATCTACAGCTAGAATTGCAGGAAAAATGAGTCATTGATAGTGGATGCTCTAGACACATGACTCAAAACAAGTCCTACCTCTCGGATTATGAATAAATTGATGGTGGATTTGTTGCCTTTGGAAGAGATCCCAAAGGAGGTAAAATCACTGGTAAAGGTAAAATTAGTACAGGTAAATTAGATTTTGAAGATGTGTACTTTGTTAAGGAGCTTAAGTTTAACCCTTTCAGTGTCTCATAAATGTGTGACAAGAAAAACAGTGTTCTTTTTACAGACACTGAATGTGTTGTTTTGTCTCCTGACTTTAAGCTACTTGATGAAAATCATGTCTTGCTTAGAGTTCCTAGAAAAGATAACATGTACAGTATTGATTTAAAAATATTGTTCCTTGTCTAACTTGTCTTTTTGTAAAGGCCACATTAGATGAATCTAATCTATGGCATAGGAGGCTTGAACATATAAATTTTAAAACTATGAACAAACTAGTGAGGGGAAACCTTGTAAGAGGTTTACCTTCAAAGATTTTTGAAAATAATCATACATGTGTTCTTGTCAGAAAGGAAAGCAACATAAAGCCTCTTGTAAGACCAAGACTGTAAGCTCAATCAGCCAACCATTACAAATGTTGCATATGAATTTGTTTAGGCCAACATTTATAAAGAGTCTAATGAAAAAGATGTACTGCCTAGTTATCACAGATGACTATAGTAGGTTTAGTTGGGTTTTTTCTTAGCCACTAAGGATGAAACTAATGAAATCCTTAAAACATTCATAACTGGCATAAAAAATCTAATAGACCTTAAGGTGAAAGTAATTAGATGTGATAATAGGACTGAATTCAAGAATAAGGTCATGAATCAGTTCTGTAAAATGAAGGGTATTATGAAGGAATTTAGTGTTGCTAGGACTCCATAACAAAATGGAGTAGCAGAAAGGAAAAATAGAACACTAATAAAGGCTGCTAGGACTATGCTAGCTTATTCAAAGTTACCTACTACCTTTTGGGCTAAAGTAGATAATACTGCTTGTTATGTATAAAATAGGATATTAGTAATTAAGCCTAACAAGACCCCTTATGAACTTTTTCTAGGTGGAAAACCTGCCTTAAGCTTTATGAGACCATTTGGGTGTCCTGTTACAATCCTTAATACCATAAATCACCTAGGTAAGTTTTATGGAAAGGCTAATGAAGGGTTATTTGTAGGATACTCTACCAATAGTAAAGCATTCAGAGTATTCAACAGTAGAACTAAGATAGTTGAAGAGAACCTGCATGTCAAGTTTAGTAAGGAAATACCTAATATTGCAAGAAGTGGACCTAATTAGATTTTTGATATAGATGCTCTAACAAAATCTATGAATTATGAGCCAGTTGTTGCAGGGAATCAATCTAATGGTAGTGCAGGTACAAAAGCATGTTATGATGCAAGAAAAGCTAGAATGGAGATAGTACCTGGCAAAAATTACATACTGCTACCATTTTTGACTCAAGATCTATCATTCTCTTCTAGTTTAAAGGATTCTCCTGATGCTGGATTTAAACCATCAGGGGAGGAGGAAAAGAAGGATGCTAAAGATGCAGAGAATAAAGATAGCTAGGTGCCAAATACAGAGGAGCCAAGAGTTAATCAAGAGCATGATACAAATGTCAACAGCACTAACAACATTAATAATGTTAGTCCAACTGATAATGTTGCTGACATAGAAAATAATGTTGCTGATGATAATATAATCTATAGATGTGATGATGATCTAAACATGCCTAATTTGGATGAGATTATCTATTCAGATGATGATGAAGGAGTTAATGCAAAGGCTGACATGACTAATTTAGATACACATATCCTTGTCAGTCCTACTCCAACTACCAGAATTTACAAGGATCATCCTCTTGAGCAAATCATTAGAGATATACATTTAGCAACTCAAACCAAAAGGATGATAAAGAATGTGACTGAACATGGTATATTTAGTTTATTGCAACAGAGAATCAACCATAAAGACTTTCAGAATTGTCTATTTGCATGTTTCTTATCACAAGTAGAGCCCAAAAAGGTAATCCAAGCATTACAAGATCCAAACTGGATAAAAGCTATGCAAGAAGAGCTTCTATAGTTCAAATTACAACAGGTTTGGACTTTGATGGATTTACCATATGGCAAAAGAGCTATTGGTACTAAATGGGTGTACAGGAACAAGAAAGATGAAAGAGGCATTGTAATCAGGAATAAGGCTAGGTTGATTGCTCAGGGATACACTCAAGAAGAGGGAATTGATTATGATGAGATTTTTGCTCCAGTTGCTAAGATTGAAGCAATTAGGTTGTTCTTAGCCTATGCCTCATTCAAAGACTTTGTTGTGTATCAGATGGATGTAAAGAGTGCTTTTCTATATGGCAAGATTAAAGAGGAAGTTTATGTCTATCAACCTCCAGGGTTTGAAGATCCAGAGTTTCCTATCAAAGTTTATAAGGTAGAAAAGGCATTATATAGTCTACATCAAGCTCCTAGAGCTTGGTATGAGACACTATCTACTTATTTATTGGAAAATGGATTTTAGAGAGGCCAGATAGATAAGACTTTATTTATTAAAAGAGTCAAAGGTGATATTCTACTAGTTTAAGTATATGTTGATGATATCATTTTTGGATCTACTAAGAAGGAGTTATGCACTGAGTTTGAGAAATTAATGCATAAGAAATTACAAATGAGTTATATGGGTGAACTCACTTTCTTCTTAGGACTACTAGTGTCTCAGAAAGATGATGGGATTTTCATCAGTCAAGACAAGTATGTGGATGAAATTTTGAAGAAGTTTGGTTTTTCAACTGTGAAGACAACAAGTACTCCTATGGAGACTTCAAAGCCATTGTTCAAAGATGCAGAAGCTGAAGATGTTGATGTTCACTTATATAGATTAATGATTGGATCATTAATGTATCTAACAGCTTCTAGGTCTGATGTAATGTTTGTTGTATGTGCTTGTGCAAGATTTCAAGTCACACCTAAAGTTTTACATCTTCATGCTGTGAAGAGGATCTTTAGATACTTAAAAGGTCAATCTAAATTAGGTCTTTGGTATCCTAAGGACTCACCATTTGACTTGGAAGCTTATACTGACAGTGACTATGCTGGAGCAAGTTTAGATAGGAAATCCACAACATGAGGTTGTCAATTTTTTAGGAGGAGATTGATCTCATGGCAATGTAAGAAGCAAAAGTATAGTTTCCAACTATCCTACTGAAGCAGAATATGTAGCTGCATCGAGTTGCTGTGGACAGGTGTTATGGATTCAAAATCAAATGCTGGATTATGGATACAATTTCATGAATACTAAGATTTTCATTGACAATGAAAGCACCATCTGCATTGTTAAGAATCCAGTGTTTTACTCAAAGACTAAGCACATTAAGATTAGACATCACTTCATCATGGATTCATATGAGAAGAGATTAATTTAAGTGATCAAGATTCACACTAATCACATTGTTATTGATTTACTCACAAAGGCATTTGATGTTAGCAGATTTCAATATCTGATTGCAAGTATTGGAATGCTTAACCTCTAAAGTATTAATTAAGGGGAGGTTAATTTTGTTACTATGAAGTTGATTATACACAAAGGATTCTTGTAATGAAATCAAATTGTTGCATAACAATAAGCAAAAGTGGGTGAAGGGTCAGGAAATCCCACTGGACCCTAACACACATCCACAACTGCTTCACTATCTAATCTTGAGCCAGTCACTGTTCCATCAATATCTTAACCTAAAAAGACTCAAAAACCTAGGAAAGCCAAAAGGACCACTGAGATATCTCAGTCTAGTGGACCTATTCCCCTTGTAGTAGATGAGACTGTCATTAAGGAGTGGAAAGACATAATGGAAAGGGCTACCACTACTGCTTCTAGCTTAGAAGCAGAGCAGGATAGTGGTAACATAAATAGGACCTAATCCATGGCAACACTTAATGAGTCTTTTTCTCTGGGAACTAATTCAGGTTGTGGTCCCAAGTGCTAAGATACCATATTGGGGGGTACAGAAGCTCAAATTAGGTTTGAGGCTGCATCTAAACAGTCCAATGATCTACCTCTCTCAAGAGTTAACACACTTGGAAGTAGGGAGGACAGCATGAAACTAAAAGAATTGATGGAATTTTATACCAAACTGTCTCTTAGGGCTCTTGATTTGTGTGATATAAAAACAGATAGAGTGAATTGGTAAGAAAAAGAAATGAGAGATATAGTGAGCTAAAAAATAGAAAGAGAGTTGTGTGATATAAAAACAGATAGAGTGAATTGGTGAGAAAAAAAATGAGAGATATTATGAGATTAAAGACAGAAAGAGAGCTTGTGAGAGTCAAAATTCGTTATAGAAATGCTTTTTGGAATGAAATTGGAGTTAATGTTGGTGTATCAAATTTAATGCTGCTAAGCTTAAACTTACTGCTGCCAGTATTAGTTAATGCTGCTAAGCTTAAACTTACTATTGCCAGTATTAGTTAATGCTGCTAGGCATAAACTTACTACTGTTGGTTAAGTTAATGCTGCCAGACTTAACTTACTACTGCTAGTTCAAGTTATTAATGTTGAGGAGGATTTCATAAATACTTTGATTCAGGGTTTCAATCACTTATTCGATTGATTTTACACTTTGAAATACTTTCTAATCATACACCCTAACTCAATTTCATCTTTAATCCTCAAAACCCATCACAATGTCGACCCCAAAATTCGCTTAAACACATAATCTAGTCGCATTCTTAGATAAACCCGAAGAAAGTGAGGGGTTTGAGCAAATCATTGATTTTTTGAATGTAAGTTCTATCAGATATGCGCTAATGGTGAATCCAACCATCTATAGTTCAAGCATTAAGCAGTTCTGGGCTACTGCTAAGGTACAAACTGACAATGAGGAAGTGCAGATACAAGCCCTAGTAGATAGGAAGAAGGTGATCGTTACTGAAACAAGTGTAAGACAAGCTCTTCACCTAAAAGATGCTAAAGGAACAGATTGTCTACCCACTGCTACCATTGTTGCAGAACTGGAAAGAATGGGGTATGAAAACCTTACACAGAAGCTTACTTTTTACAAAGCATTCTTTTCTCCTCAGTGGAAGTTCTTAATTCATACAATTCTACAATGCCTTAGTGCTAAGACAACTGCCTGGAATGAATTCAGTAGTACTATGGCCTCTCCTATCATCGATCTTGCCACAAACCAAATATTTAACTTTTCCAAGTACATTTTTGACAATATGGTAAAGAACTTGGAAGATGGGGTTAAATTTCTAATGTATCCAAGGTTTGTGCAAGTGTTCCTGGATAAACAAGTTAAAGATATGTCCAAACATAAAGAGATCTATATTACCCCCTCCCATACCAAGAAGATTTTTGCTAATATGAAGAGGGGAGGAAAGGGATTTTCTGGTAGGATCACACCTTTATTTCAAACTATGATGGTTCAAGCTTCTGAAGAAGTGGGTGAAGGGTCAGCAGTTCCTACTGATTCCCATTACACTACTACTCAACCATCTACATTAAGACCTTAAAAGAAACAGTCAAGAATGAAACAGAGGAAGGATAGTGGTCCTACAGATCCTATCATTGATGAGGCTACCAATGAGGAGCATGTGTCTACCCCTTCCTATGATCCATCTCAAAGTGGTATGGATAGAATACAACTTAAAGAATTGATGGACCTTTTTGCCAAACTGTCTGATAGGGTTCTTGCCCTAGAAAATACAAATACTTCTCAAGCTACAGAAATTACCACATTGAAGGAGAGAGTTAAGAAGCTAGAGAAGAAAATGAGGTCCAGAACTTACAAGCCTAGAAGACTATACAAGGTTGGTTTGTCAAGAAGAATTGAATCCTCTGACAATGCTAGTGTAGGTGCTCAGGAAGATGCATCTAAATAAGAAAGGAAAATAGTTGATTTTGATGCTGATACATAGGTAACCTTGATTGATGAGACTCAAGGGAGAAATGATGAAGAATTGATGTTTAATACCGGTGTTCTTAATGGTGATGAGGTGTTTCAAGAACCTATCGTTGGTGTTGTTGATCCGGTTACTATTGCTGGTGAAGTAGTTACTACTGCCAGTGTTGAAATTCCAGAGGAATTGACTCTTGCTCAGACTTTGATAGAGATTAAAAGTGCAAAACCCAAGGCTGTTACAACTGCTACTACAACAGTTACACCTGCCAGCTCAAGACTAAAGGCAAAGGGAATTGTCTTTCATGATCAGGAGGATCAGGCACCTGCATCTACACCAATAGTTTCTCCTTCACAACTTCCACATGCTAAAGATAAAGGCAAGGCAAAAATGGTTGAGCCTGAAAAACCTTTAAAGAAGAAAGATCAAATTGTAATTGATGAAAAAGTTGCTAGAAATCTTGAAGCTCAACTACAAGCTGAATTGGAAGAAGAAGAAAGGTTCAAGACAAAAGGAAGAAGAAGCCAACATAGCTTTAATTGAATCATATGATAACACACAAGCTATGATGGATGCTGACTTTCAATTAGCTCAACAAATGCAAACAGAAGAACAAGAATAATTGAGTATTGAATAAAAGTCAAAGTTGTTTGTAGAACTCTTGGAAAAGAGAAAGAAACACTTTGCAGCATTAAGAGCTTAAGAGAAAAGGAACAAGCCACCAACTAAGGCACAAAAGAGAAATACAATGTCTACCTATTTGAAAAACATGTGTTGAGAATCGTTTAGCCCATCTAGGATATGTTTTATAAACAACATTAATAAGCACAGCGGAAATCATAAAGAACAGTAATGTTGTTAAACAAGGTTTTAACCGAACGTTCATGCCTCAATTTTATTAATACGTTACCTAACTGTAACATGGATCCTATGATCCTTGAGTCTACTAATACATATAGACGACTATAACACGTCTATAAACTAACTAATAACTATTACATAAACTAACTATTAGACTCTTATTGGGAGAGATCTAACTATGATGGATGCATAAACTACATACCTTAAACCTCCTTTTATAGTATAAGGAGTCAAGGTTTACATGGAAACTAATAATGATAATAATGATAAAATCAATTAGTTATTCAATTATTATCTTTGACCAAATCTTTCAATTCTTATCTTTTGTAGTATTCTTTGACTACAACTTTGGTCCTTCATGTTTCCATCTTGTTTCATTCATGTTTTGTCTTATCAACTGAAAATATAATTCCCAACAACATGGTTGGATACAAACATGATTAGCTGAAGAGCAAAAGTTATAATGAGATCCAGGAGATGTTTGATAAAGAGATAAAAAGGGTAAACACTTTTATAGATATGAATACAGAGTTGGTGAAAGGTAGTAAGACAGAATCAGAAGGAAGTTCTAAAAGAGCTGGAGAAGAACTTGAATCTGATCATTCAAAGAAGCAGGGGATAGATGAACATGTAGAAGCTAAATGAGATGATGATCAAGAGGAGGCAGAGATGAAAAAAACATATGGAGATAGTTAAAGATGAAGAGGTAGCAATTGATGCTATACCTCTAGCTACTAAGCCTCCAGTCATAGTTGAATGAAAAATCATCAAAGAAGGAAAGATGGGATACTTTCAATTGATAAGAGCTGATGGAAGTTCGCAAAGGTATTCATCTATGATTCGGATGCTTCAAAATATTGACAGGGAAGACTTAGAAATACTCTCTAAGTTGGTTAAAGCTAAACATGGGAATACAAGGCCAGAAAAGGCATATGAAAGAGTGTTATAGGGAGATCTGAAAGTAATGTTTGAACCTGATGTAGAAAGTGAAATATGAAGAAATCTACAAGGTTATAAAGTGACAGTTTGGAAGCTATTCTCTTCATGTGGAGTGCATTTTGTGAGATTTCAAAACATGCATATCTTTATGCTAGTAGAGAAAAAGTACTCTCTTACACCTGCAACAATCACAAAGATGCTCAACAAGAAGCTTCAAACTGACTATTAGAATAAGATGTGTTATCAACTCCTAAAGCTCATGACAAACCAGGTCAAGAAGAAATAAAGTCTTTGAATACATCCTTCTGGTGATGGTAAAGACTTTTAATGAAACTTGAAGATTCAGAAAATGAACATCAAGTTTAGGAGAGGATTGTTAGGATTAAAAGCCTTTTGATGTTGCTTGTAGTTAATACTGCTAAGGTCAGAGTTACTGTTGTCAAGCATAACTTAGTGTTATTAGTAATATGCTAAGTAGTTAATACTGTTAGTTACTACTGCCAGTATATATTACTACTGCTAATGGAAGTTAAGACTACATAAAGACTTAGAAGGAATACTACTAAGTAGTTAATACTGCTAGTATACAAGTTACTACTGTTAGTGTAACTTAGTACTGCTAGTGTATAATTAGTACTGCTTGAGTAAAGTTACAACTTTAGCATAAAGTTAGTACTGCTAGTATAACTTAGTACTGCTGATGAAGAATGATGAAAATATTCTAAGTAGTTACTACTGCTTATACACAGTTAGTGCTGCTAGAGTTAAAAGTTAATGTTGTTGGTTACAACTGCTAAAAAGATTACAACTGCTAGAAGAGTTTCTACTGTCAAAAGGATAAAGATGAAGATTGCTTATCAAGATTACTTACGATATAAGTATGAGATATATTGGTAAAAGATATGTATAAGTTATTTGTTTAGAAGATCATGATAATTTAGGAATATATTGTAAGCGATGTAGGACTCCTTGGTATATAAAAGGAGGTCCTAGGGCATGTAGTTTGATACATCTTATATTCAGTCATTTATAGCTTTAAGGTTTTATAAACCCTAACACTATTAAGAGTGTTCATTTTATATTGAGGCTGAAAGTTTGGTAATTTGTTGGTTATTGATTTTGTGTTACTGTTTTATAAAGAATTCTTCTTAGTATCATTGACTAGATTCCGCATAGTCTTTGATATTCATAACCAAGGTTTCTACTATAGTTGTCTCGGATTTATTCAATACAACTAATCCTTTTACAAGCTAAGCAAGATCTATTCAAGTGGGATTAATAAATAGGTTGGTAAGGCTTGATCACGGTCTAATAGAATTCTAAGGGTTAAGGGAAGATTCTTTTAGTATTTTTGTATTTTATAGAAAGCAAGTAAATCATATAATTGGAGGGAGGTTTGGTTTTAGCTATTTAAACTAAATATATTCTACGCTAATGGTGATAACAATAAGATAAAAGATTGTGTTTATTTAATCATGTATTATTACTCCCTAGATTGCTTCTCCTAGTGTTGTTGCCTTGTTACACTTGTGATGATCTGTTTAACTATTTCCTAAAGCATGAACGAATTACACGAATCCGCCGTCTACTTAGTATGCCGCTAGAGAAACGCACATGCAAGGTAGTATGAAGACTATTACACAGCCCCAAGGAGTACACTAAGTGCATGTGAAATATATTAAAAGTGGATCAACCATAAGTGCATGTGAAATATATTAAAAGTGGATCAACCATATTAGGGGGCAAGGTAGTATTAATACTTTTACCCGATGGTATCCTTTCTACACAATCACATTTCCCTAGACATATCAATAGCGATGCAGACAAAAGCTGGTTTTCTAAGACCTAACGTGCACATCCATCACAAAAAGCAACACCACTAAGATCTACATTCTAGGTTTCATACAATCATAAATAAACACAATATGAGGTTTAGCCAAGCATGTTAAAGATAAAGCAAGAACAATAAATCAAACAACATATAGACATATTGAATGACTAAGTAAACCTTACTTGATTAAAACATGAATTGGAAGAAGTACAATAGGGTTTTAGGCCCTAAAATCGTCTCCTACAGCTGTTAAACGAACTAGGGTTCGCACCCTCTTTTTATTCCAAAGTTACACACTCAAAACCCTAAATTCGGGTTTGTATATATAGGAAAAACGATGCGACGGCGTCGCATTTTAGTCGTGTCGCCGTCGTAAGAAGAATCTTCTAGATGTGTGTTTAAGTCGGTGTGGGCTGACGCCGTCATGAAATGATGTGACGCCGTCACTTGATGAGTTGTGACGGCGTCGTGTATAGCTTGTGACGCCATCTCCAGGCTTTGTGAGCACAAATCTTCAACAGTCTTGGTGTTGGTTCGTAATCTCGTCCGTTTCTTCTCCAAATAAGCCTAAGTCACGTGTAATTCATCCAAATATCTTCCAAATAAGAAATACCTAAAAAGGAACGATTAAGTACTTATTTTGGGCATAAACACATAATTTTGAAGGTTAAACGACCCTAAAAAGTGTATAAAATAACACCTCATCAAATACCCCTACACTTGGGATTTGCTTGTCCTCAAGCAAATGGCTTTTCTATCTAGACAATAACAATATGAGGGGTCATTTTACCTACTCTTTAAAAATATTTTACAACACAGCCTTCTAGACCTTGTAATTAAAAGCACGGAAAGTATATACTAGCACCTCACATAAGTGTTTGGGACTCTCTCTTTCACTCGGGTGTATAATGAATTACAACATATGGGGGAAACGGAAAATCATACTCATTACCTGTCATAGCATATAAATTACCATAGGCTTGGTAAATGATCAAACCTCTATTGCTAGGGGCAATTATTATTCATCACTATCTAAGAGGTCTTTTAAAGGATTGTGGGGTGTAGGTGTAAGATAACATATAATGGAAACGGAAACAGATAGGATACATTTGGGTGGCTTTGGGTGAATTTGGAGTGGAAGGGTTAGCTAATTATTTTTACGAATACACGCTGGTTTGGTTGTTAAGCCAAGACTCAGACAAATATATATAAACTCTACATCAATCTCTTTCTTTTTCTTCTCTCTTTTTTTTGAATAACATAATACAACATGGGGGTTTATAACTCATACCCCTACACTTGAGCTTTTACATGCTCGATATTTACAATCTAACTAATGACCCGAATTGAAGTGGATCAAAATAACATGGATATCATTTGACAAACATATGGGGGTATTGACTTAACTTTTCTTCCCTATTCTTCCACGAAATAAATACTACCATGAATCATAATCGTCCCAAAATTGTATTTACAAGGATAAGGACTTAGCAACCGTGTGCTCAATAATTAACTTGGGTTATAACACAATAATGTACTAAAAGCGAGTACATATAAAGTAGGTTAAGGCTTTTTAGGTGTAACGATTAGTTTAAGGGTGACAATGCTCTTCATTAATAGTCCAGATTAACCAAAAAATTACGAGAACTGTGAAAATGATAGGCTCGGAGGGTTGTACTAGGGTATTTTGCACTGAAGGTGAGTGCATGGCAAGGGTGTGGAATAGTTATATGATCGGTGTGATTATCATAACAATTACAGGTTTAAAACATGAGTTAATCCTAATGCCTCTTATCAAGCAAATCATAATACTTACTATGCGGTCTCAGGATGCATCACAAAAACAAGTTCTAGAATTTAATATGCTACCGGTACATTCTCATAATCCTAAAGTAACCAATACCAATGTTCTAGAAAAGGTGACAAAACCACGCATACACATCCGTAACGACGAAATAGACACACATGATTGCTCACTCCTTAACTCGAACAAGCTAAAGGTATAATATCTAAGGGCGAACCTCACATTGTGGGGGTGGAATTTTGAGGGTTTTTGTGCTAGTCATATAAATTCCTATCCATGGGATGCTAGTAATACTCGGTTTTCGTTGGTATGTGTTATAAAAAAATTGGTAAAAATCACCCTTTTATGCTATGCTTCGATATATTACCCATCTTTTTATAGACAAGGCAAATGACAAATGAAAGAATAGTTTCTAAGGCTTATTTTCCCTCCCTACACTTAAGTTGAACATTGTCCCTAATGTTCTCTAGAAGTACCCATTAAAACAGATAAAGAGAAAAGAAAACAAGGAAAAGAAACTAGTACTCCCCTGGTTTACTCAATAATGGAGAAGAAACATGCGATAACTGGTTAAATCGTCCTCCGAGAATCATCCAATGAAACTTCCTAAAAACTTCCAAGCTTCTTCTCATCAAATATAACCTTTAATCAAAGACAAAGACAACTATACCAAGCATAAAATGTGCGTTTTACCAATATACAATGTGAATTTAAGGTTTGACTTGATAGATAGGATGAAAGAATTGTTAAACTCATTAGGTTTTGCAGGTTTATAACACAAAAATACATATATTAAATGTTGTGCAAGTTTTATTTTCAAAAATGATTAAAAACTTTTAGTTTTCTGAACCTGGACGTTTGACGCTGTCAGGGTTGTGGTGACCCCGTCACAGGTGTCGTGGTGACGGCGTCGCATGTTAGTCGTGACGCCGTCTCCACAGTCTGTGAAAACGAAATTTTTGTTTTGGTTGAAAATTTTCCTGCACTTGATTCCACAAGTTAATTCCTGTATAAATGGATGTACAAAACCTGAGATTTAACAATTCAATCATATGACGCGAATTAATCTAAACAATTCATTTATCATGTTTGAATTTGGATTAAAAGCCGGATAAATTCCCCTACACTTATTGTTAGCAAAATACCTTTGATTGAAATTAAGATGAGGTTAAAAACAATACAAAGCATGATTACAAGATAATTCAAACATAATAAAACAAACTATGAAGAATAAAACACACATGACACTCCTAATATGCGGGAAAGGTAAATTGGGTTGCCTCCCAAGAAGAGCTTTTCTTTATTAACGAGTCTTGTAGCTAGACTCGAAGTCACACGTCCTTACGTAACTTCTTCTTTATCATCCATTCCTGTTAGGTATTCGGGTCCAAGCTCTAAGCATTCTTTGTAAAATCCTAGTATCTTGCTCATAACATACTCTACCCATCTTCTCTTATCCTCCTCGTTCCTAAGATAGACTTATTTATTATGCTCCTTTTCTAAGTCTGACAGTGAATCGTATTGTTCTATCTTATGGGGCATCTTATAGGAAACTGCATCAGTCCCGTTAATGAATCTTACAACTCCTTTGGGTGGGTCGTGAGTCATGTTGGATATTTTTATAAAAGGTCTCCCTAGTACCACTTGTGACAACCTAGGGTCTAAGATTGAACAAATATCCTCAACAGTCATGAAGTCTATGACATAGGTGAAGTTTCCTATGAAGACATGCATCCCTTTGATTCTTCTTGTGAAATTGCTAATTCCTCCATTTGCATCTTCCCTAGGGTCAAGTTTTCTTCTTATGATCCAGTTGTACATCATTTGGGTCATGATATTAAAAGGAGAGTTGAGGTTAATGTAAGCTTTTTTTATATCTACGTGTCCAATATTGCACGGGATCTTAAGGTTATAGGGGCATCCTTCTGTGATGATAGGGTTTCTAAGAAATATTGAAGGGATTGGGCCACACATTAGGTGTAGGTTAGTTCATTCCTAGTCGAGAAAGTGTCGAAGTACTCCACTACTGGTTCTACCATCGTTGCCCCTTCTCCTTCATTAGGATCCTCATTTTGGGGTTCATCATCATCTCGTAAGATCTCGATGAACATCACTTCACCATCATCTTCTTTAGAGAAGATAAATTTCATATTGGAGGATTGGGGGACCAATCCGAGCGATTCGAAGAGTGAATTGAATTTGAGGACTTTTTTGGTGATGAATGAAATTGATAGATCGGGTGGTGTAGGAGAGTTAGGATGGTTTTCCAGGCGGTCTCTCTCCTCTTCCTCATTCTCTTCGGTTTTGTCATTACAAGAATTGTTTTGTTGCTTGGGATGGATTGTGATGGTGTTGATCAAACTATGAATTTGTGTTGAGCATTGTGGGTCCATTGTTGGGTGAGAACGAGCAGACAAAACTGGATGAGTCCCCAGTTTCGGGTTCTTAACCATATCGCTAGGCAATGTGCCCACTATTCGATCAGTGATGGTCTTCAACACAGTATCGATTTTGTTGGTCGTCTCACTTTGTTGTTGTTTGAAATCGGCTTCAAACTTGGACAGTCTAGTGTCTTGAAATGCCATGAATTCAGAAACCAGTCCTTTTATCTTTGATTGATTATTAAAATTTTGAGGACGGTTGTTGAAGGGATGGTTCAGGATTGAACCGTTGGGTTGGGACCGGTTAGGTGGGTTTGAGAAATTATTTTGGGAGTTTTGAGGTTGTCTTCACCTAAGGTTCGGGTGACTTCTCCATGATGGATTATATGTATCACCAAGATTGTTTTGCTTGGGCTTAAAGGTATACCACTTACCTCCCGCTTCATCGGTACGCGAGGATGCGTATTCAACAAAGGCTTGTTTGGGATCTTCCATGCAATACTGAGTGTCGTGAGGACCACTGTAGATCTTACATGAGGTATTGATTTTGTTCACTTGAGTAGGTTGTGTCGGAGCAAGATGAGCTTTCATGAAGCGTTGGACTTGATTTTCGAGCTCGATTAGACGACGGTCAGATGTACTCAGGACATCTTGAGGCAATGCGATTGCCTTGACCGTCTTAGCGAAATCCCTTGGGTCGTTCCAACTTTTGTTGTTATAGAGGGCGAGGTCCTCTAATATTGCCCAGTATTCTTCGGGGTTGAGGTCACAAAGCTTACCACCGGCCGATTGGTCAATGGTTCGTCTTGTGATGGGATTGACATGGTCATAAAAAATTTAGACTTGGAGCCAAAGATCGATGTCATGATGAGGGACTTTTTGGAGTAAGTCCTTGAAATGAGTCCATGCTTCGGATAAAGATTCTCCATGATGTTGTCGGAACATCAGGATATCATTGCAAAGTTTTATGGTCCTTCTCGATGGAAAGAATTAAGCAAGGAATCAGGTAGTAAGATCCTCCCATGTAGAGATGGATCCTGCTAGAAGGCGTTCAAGCCAATTGCTAGCTTGATCACGTAGGAAAAATTGAAATAAATGAAGGCGCGTTATTTCCCTATTTTCACCGTCAAGGTCAAGTGAGTCTATAAGTTTAAAGAAATCCTTGAGGTGTTGGTTTGGATCCTCGGACCAAAGTCTGTGGAATGAGCATCCGTTTTGCACCAACCGGATGGTGTCGGATCGAAGAGGTACCACGTTGTTCCCTTCGGGGAGCTCAATGGTATTCCTATAGCCCTCGTGGCTTGGTTTGGAGTAATCTCCTAGAGTACGGATAGGATTCTCATCTCCCATGGTGGTTGACGAGAATGGGTTACGAAACAGATAACACGAAGAAAAGATAGACTACAAGAAAGCTAATATGCGGGAATTAAATCTTACTTGAAAGGATTCAAGCAAGTAGAAGTAAGCTAAACTATGATCAAAACCTAACTATTCCCAAGGCGGTGGCGCCAAAAACTTGATGTGCGGTCGTCATAGGACTTCTATACGAGAAGTTTTACAACTCTCTAGGCTCGTGCACCATAATGTTGTAGTGTAGTAAGGCCAAGAACTTATGGGATGTTTATCATACACGAAAAAACGAGGAAATGGTTTTGAGAAGGCTTGATCACAGGTCCAAAACATAATTCTAAGTTTGAGGGAAGATTATTTTGTATATTTGAATTATATAGAAAGCAAGTAAATCAAAATATTGGAGGAGTTTGGTTTATAGCTACTTAAACTAAATATATACTAGCGCTAATGGATAACAATAAGATAAAAGATGTTTTTATTTACTCATGAAATACTCCCGTAGTTGCTTCTCCTAGTGTTGTTTCCTTGTCACACTTGTGATGATCTGTGTAACTATTTCCTAAAGCATAAACCTAACAACTTCCCCGCCGCTGTTCACTTAGTATGCCGCTAGAGCAACGCACATGCAAGGTAGTAAGAAGACTATTACACGGCCCCTAGGAGTACACTAAGTGCATGTGAAATATATTAAAAGTGGATCAACCATATTAGGGGGCAAGGTAGTATGAAGACTGTTACTTGATAGTATCCTTTCTACACAATCACGTTTCCCTAGACATATCAACAGCGATGCAGACAAAAGCTAATTTTCTAAGACCTAACGTGCACATCCATCACAAGAAGCAACACCACTAAGATCTACATTCTAGATTTCATACAATCATAAATAAACACTATAGGAGGTTTAGCCAAGCATGTTAAAGATAAAGCAAGAACAATAAATCAAACAACACATAGACATATTGAATGATTAAGTAAACCTTAATTGATTAAAACATGAATTGGAAGAAGTACAATAGGGTTTTTAGGCCCTAAAATCGTCTCCTACAGCTGCTAAACGAACTAGGGTTCGCACCCTCTTTTTATTCTAAAGTTACACACTCAAAACCCTAAATTCGAGTTCGTATATATAGGAAAAACGATGTGACGGCATCGCATTTTAGTCATGACGCCGTCGTAAGAAGAATCTATTAGATCTACGTTTGAGTCGGTGCGGGCTGACGCCGTCATGAAATGATGTGACGTCGTCACTTGATGAGTTGTGATAGCGTCGTGTATAGCTTGTGACGCCGTCTCCAGGCTCTGTGAGCACAAATCTTTAATAGTCTTGGTGTTGGTTCGTAATCTCGTCCGTTTCTTCTCCAAATGAGCCCAAGTCACGTGTAATTCATTCAAATGTCTTCTAAATGAGAAATACCTGGAAAAGAACGATTAACTACTTATTTTTGGCATAAACACATGATTTTGAGGGTTAAACGACTCCAAAAAAGTGTATAAAATGACACCTCATCATATCACACTTCTTAATTCTTTCTCTGGGAATACAATTACCCAAAACCCCCCTAATTCTACTTATGAACCCTAACTCCAATTAAATCAAGAATAGGTTTACTTATGGTTTATCTCTTTATTTAAGACATTAATCTTTCCTTTATTGATTATCAAGCTCTATATGGTTTTCCTCCTTTCTTTCTTGTGTCGACACTTACCAACACACATGAACACACTATAAGGTTTTTGGAAATGTTCAAGGAAATCTAGTATACACTAGTTATTGAAAGTTTGTCCAATTAACACATTAGGTGCCTCAAGTCATATTCTTTCATAAATGTGACACGTCATATTTTCTAAAACCATATACATGACATATAAACTTATAGTTGACTTTCGGGTTTGACTAACCAATCACGTAATGCCTTCAACTTATAAAAGTCATAGTCAAACTATCAAATGGCATTCTAGTAATAAAATACCTAAAACGGGTTTTGGGGTGTTACAAATCTACCCCTCTTATACATATTTCGTCCCTGAAATCTCTTTTGCTTAACGCTTATGACCATTCATAAACTTTCTACACCTTAGGTCCTCCTCATAGTAATATACCAATTACTACTAATTCAATTACTACAAATCATATAGCTTAACAACCTTAATCAAACTAAGACATAATCAAATTACTAAAAGTTCACCTAATGCACATATTTTTCATAAAATTTCAACTAATTCTAATGAAAGCATGTCATTAGTATCACACCATGATATAGAAATTCTCCATTTTTACTCAACACTCTACTAAGGACCATACGCCACTTCACAAACTTCCCTAGAATTTTTAACAATAACGACTTGTCATTTGGAAAATTTTACCATTTTGACTTTATATAAGTCAAACTCCATCACTATTTCTACATAGTTCACCAATGCTCTAATATGACTTAAAGCTATTTACCGGTCAATCTCGCATTCTACATAATACTAATATGATTCGTCTAGAATTTTCTTAATTCACATCAATTCACTTATCTCATAAGCCGCTAACTCTCTACCAATTTCTAACGAGTTCCATCTAAAAGGCACTATCAAAATCAATTATATGCAATACTTAAGCAACTTTCTTTTTTAATTTCAGGAATTTACCTACCCGTTTATCTTCTCAACTTAAAGCACAACCTCATTCTAAGCATCCATCTTAAGGTTTCACATGTTACCTCAAACGCCGTTATAAAGTTCTTATTCATACTGATCTCATTTCTCATTACCTCAACTTGTTTTAGTTTTTATTTTTCCATTTCTCTACCCGTACTCATGACATATCGGCTATGTATAAGCCTGCTCATTTACAATTCGTTATTTACATAAAGAGGCGTCCCAATCTATGTAAATAAAAAATTATAAACTTATGGCTCGCCGATTTACAATTTATTTACCTAAATGAAAAGATGTCCCAGTTTATTTAAATAATGATATTATAAATTATCCTACTTAAGCATTCTCGACACAACACTCATACTCTCTTAACACTTCTTATCATTCATTGATCACATAACAATAACCCTTTCATACTTTTTTATTTCATATTTTCTAGCCTTGGGTCCAATCTCATAGCTTACCCCAAAAAAAACTTGGCTTTCTCCCCGTAGAGATGTGACCGAAACTTGGCTCTCTCCCCGTAGGGATACGACTAAAACCTTGTCACACTCATTCTCTCATCATCTCTCAATCTCTCTTCCTCTCGCTTCATCACTCTCTCTCTCTCCAACAACCTCCATCTTCTCTCCTCTCACCTCTCTCACCCTCGTCTGTAGGGATGCGACCAACGATATGGCTCAATCATTATAGGGATACAGCCACAATCCATACCCTTACGATATTACCAACCTCACGTTGGTTTTCACACATACGACCCGTAAAGGGTGGACCTTAACCATGCCAACGATGTAGGCAACACATGTCGGTGAAGGCATGCATGAACCATGCCATTAATGGCATACTATCGTATCTTGAAATATTCGAGAAGTGGAGCATTAGACCCAAGCTATTTTAGTTTTAATATTCGTTATCTTTTTATCATTCAAGCACTTTTCTAATTAACTTTTCCAATTCTCATTGCCTTGAGCAATGTCTAACTCATACGTTATCACTTCTCATTATTTTGGACAAGATCTAAATGATACTTGTCAATTTTATATTTTACATATTTCATATGCATACTCACAATGCATTTATTATTTTCCCTGTCAACTCCAAGTTGACCACTTATTCAGTTATATGCAAAAAACATCATTTTAGTCCACTCGACTTTTTTCACGCATATACGTCTCACATTTGAATATTTCATTAATCTCATTTTATCATAGCATTCATTCTCATATATCTACATGATTATATTCATATTTTACAACCACCTAGTGCAACACCTTTACTCAATACATTCATGCATATTTTGTTGTCGTGACTTACTCGTCATGTTTCTATATAACATGTCTCATCATCATTTTGATATTTTCACATTCAATTTCAAACAAAAGCGTCTCAATTATCACATGTCCAAGTCCAACATTAGACATGTATTACAATTAGACCATACATTGGTCATACATTACAATCTAATCCCATTCACTTAACTCAACGTCTAACACTTCGTGTCACAGCAATTTCTAGTCATGCTTTATTCATAATTCTTAACATATCTCATTATCCATTATCATGTTTTCTATATCACATGACTTATCACACCTTAATTATATTTTCAATAATAATGCTTAAAAGCATCAATTCTCAATACACAATCATTTGTATTTAAGCAACTTATGCATAATTCATGCATCTACACATTTAGTTGTCCCAAATCACATATTTTCATCATGACATATCTAAAAACGTGGTCCTTTGCATTTTACTTAACCCATACATATCATAAAATCATGCCATCATTCACATACAAGAAGCACTTAGACATAATATAACCTATCATAGAACTTACATCACATAAACACACATATCCACACTTAACACTTCTCCAACAAGTGTTTTGAATTCTTAGTTGTAATCAAAACCATTTAGTCTATGGCAAAATAACATATTGCATAATCAATATATGTCTAAGTATCACTATTCTAATAGCCACAAGCAATAAACTACCTTATAACTAATGTTTATACTATTTTTGCACAACATACACTTACGGCAAACGCAACTACAAATGGTATAAGTTTAGGCAACCTTCAATGGCAACCTAAGTTACTTAAACCGAAGCTTTGATACCAAGTTGAAACGCCCCTTTCTCGACTCTAAATATTTTTTTAACACAAGATATAACATGGAATGACCTTTTGTTACTTCTCAAGTATAGTTTTACTTTTTTTGTTAAGAACTGGACCTTAAAAGTATTTTTATAAGAAAGTAGACACGAATACCTTTCCAACGATATGTGACACAACCTTTAACGAGCTACGGTTGATTTTACACAAAATAAACAAAATGACTAAAATCTGGAAAAAGTACCATACGACTGTATGGAAAATACCATACGGTCGTATGGTCATGTGATCAGATTCTGCCAAAACAATACTTTGGAGAATACAGCCATATGCATATATACCATACGGTTGTATGGTCTCGTCTGAAGCATACGTCTATATGCTAAAATAGCATATGGTCATATGGTCCTATTAAAACATTCTGCCCATTTTTCTTTATGAGCATACGACTGTATGGAAAGTACCATACGGCCGTATGGTCAAGACCTGTACTTATTAAGAACTAAAAACTTAGACATAATTTTCTAAAAAACGACTTCTATAACTCAAAACGACATCAAAACTTCCAGAAATCATTAACATAACATAATACATCATTTTCATAAACATTAGTGGTCTAAACAACCCGTGAACACATACTTTACGGGGTTTGCCAAACACACGTTTGACCCTTTTTCACCTAATGACATAAACCACACATAAGACCTTTATTCTACAACAAAGATATGGACTTGGACACTTGACAACCACATTTATAATTCATTTTAAGACACTTAAACCTTCAACTTAGAGGTTCAACATTGATTGAGCTCGACATCTACACTAACATCAAACGCATACTCCCATATACATCTAATTCCTAAGCTTTTACTCCTAGACCTTTTACAATGCCATACCTTCATCACATATAAACCTACACAAATGGTTAAACAACTACACCATAAGCGAAACGCTTAATAAGTAAATTGGTTATAACATATTACCATACATCATTTACACATTTGCATCAATAATCATTAACACATGATCATAAGAATATTCAAAACATTACTTGCATAAAGCCATTTAAATCATCACCATTCTAAACAACATAAAGAGTAAATTGCAAAAAGGTCCTTGTGGTTTGGCCAAATTGTAGATTTGGTCTGTCAAATTTCGAAATTGCAAAAACAGTCCGTATTTTGAAGGTTTGGTTCCACTTTTGGTCATTGGTCGACCTAAAATGACTAAAATATCCCTCTGTTCTTTTACAAAAACCGTCCGTTGAGAGGGGTATTTTAGTCATTTCAGGTCGACCAAGGACCAAAAGTGGAACCAAACCTTCAAAATACGGATTGTTTTTGCAATTTTGAAATTTGATGGACCAAATCTGCAATTTGGCCAAACCACAAGGACCACTATTGCAATTTAACTATACATACCTTAACTTAATTCACCACTCTACTATCACTTTCTTAGCTAGTTGATATTGTATAAATACGTACTAGCCGTATGTATATAATATTAAGTATCCCGTTAAAATAAATAATCACTTGAGAACAAGTAAAAATCTAATCTTTCGGAGTCGTATCCCAACGAGAATTGAATTTGAAAATTACGAAAATGTTTCTTATTGGATGCTTGAATATCTTTTAGTTTTTGTTTTGAATTATATTAATTCTATAATAATAAACTAAAGAGGGGAGTTATTTTGGATACCCTCCCTTTCTTGGATACGGGGGGACCAATCTCAGCCCTCCATCTAAAATAGATCAAAGGCTAGGATTAAAAAGATTTTTTAATTAAAAAACAAAAAAGGGCGGAGGGGTATTTACGTCATTTCCCCTCACACACCTACCACCCCCAATTCATTTCATCTAGATCTAGATACGTATTATCTTTCTCTCTCATCAAACACACACACTAAAAACACATAGTTTTACACCGATCCAAAAATACACACACTAAAACAAACACACAAATCAAAGATCATCCACGAATCGCATTAAAAATGAAAGAAAAAGATGTCGATGATGTTGTTGAAGAACAAATCTTAACGATTAAGCTTAGAGCTGAAGATTTAAGTAAAAAGCTGATGAAATACAAGCTTAAAATCACTAATTCAGGTATAAAACACTTCATCTACATATTTTAATGTTTATAGAGTTTTTGATGAACATGTTGTGATTTTTTTCAATTTATTGTGTTTATATAATTAATAATGATGATATTTTGATGTTATTCTGATGCTAGATGATGTTATAGTGATAAGTAAGTTTTAGATAGAGTATGTTGATGTTATTAAGACTTTAATAAAGAAAATAAGTGATTAGAAGTTAAGTTTTCACAATTTAGAAAGAATTTGTTGATGATATTGTGATTTTAGAGACGAAATAATGGGCTAGAAGTTAGTTTGAATAAGTAAAAGCACGAATAAACCTTTGCTGAAGGTGTAGGCTAAGCATAAGGCGAAGCCAAAGGCTTATTCTACGTTAAACAGATATAGTATGACATGCTAGTGAAAAATCACATATGATAAGTTGCCTAAACAAACTATAAAAACTTATATAATGTATCATACATGATATAAGTTAGGTTTTAAGCATTTATAATATATCATATATGATAATGTGCTTGAAAGTCAACTTCTGTAACACTATAATACATCATATATGATAATGTGCTTGAAAATAAAATACAAGCAACTCTGTGATCTCCTGGTGAATAATTAAAAGTTAGTTTTGTGTATAATATCATATATGATAATCTGCTTGAAAGTCTACTTCCGTAACACTATAATACGTCATATATGATCATGTGCCTGAAAATCAAATCAAATCTTTTTATTTGTGTAGAGAAAGCTGTTTTCAAGGCATTTTGAAGAATTCAATCATCTCAAGGACAGAGAAGTGAACATTAAGAAACAACAATCATCAGACCAAAGTGAGCTACAAAAAGACAATGCAATGGAGTGTGGGGTTTTCTTAATGATGCATATGGAAATCTACAATGGAGAGATGAGTGTGAGATTTGCAAAGAAGCACACAAAAAAAATGTGATCTCCATTTATTTTCTATAGACGATTTTGTAAACCATCTGAAACTAGTACAATGTCTTACGGATTTGATTTTGAATATTATGCCTATTTTGTTTAAGTTTTATGCACACATTCATAATCACTCATAAAAATAGCATTAGAACAGGAACACATGTTATCATTGTTTAAACATCAAGTATGATAGTTGATAAATCTGTGATGATCATGTTAAATCATATGTGATTTATGAAAGAAATCACATATGATACTTTGTTATCAAATTGTAAAATACAAATATCACATATGATAATTCAAATGTAAAAGAAACTGATGTAAAATCATATATGATTTCCTAGAATATCACATATGATATATAATAGAATCACATTCATGTAAGATCAAAAACAACAAAATTCAAGTGAAAAAAGAATTATAACATTTGTTCATATAACAATCAAACATAAAAGAGTACTTTTTAAACAACAATTTCTTCTTGAACAACAACTTAATGTTGAACCACGACTTGTTCTTGATCTTCAAACCTCTTAGGGCACCTCCTCTTGTTGTGATCAAAACTTCCACATAATGAACAAGCATTCATGTTCTTCAATTCTGAAAATATAAAATGAATATAAAAGAATAAATAAACTGTTTTTTGAAAAAATAAAATATCATATATGATAATCACATGTCATATACATATGACAAATCAATATCATATATGATATACGTATGAAAAGTATCATATATGATATATCAAACACGTTAACCAAAAGCTACTTAAAACTGCTTATTGCTAACTGATAAGCTAAATACACTTTAATTCAGCTTATATCAACAAATTAATCTAATAGAGCTAACTCAAAACACAACGTAAAAATCGTACAACTCTCCCCGGCAGCGGTGTCATTTTTGATATCGTATAAATACGTACTAGCCGTATGTATATAATATTAAGTATCCCGTTAAAATAAATAATCACTTGAGAACAAGTAAAAAATCTAATCTTTCGGAGTCGTATCCCAACGAGAATTGAATTTGAAAATTACGAATATGTTTCTTATTGGATGCTTGAATATCTTTTAGTTTTTGGTTTTGAATTATACTAATTCTATAATAATAAACTAAATTATAACTGAATAATAAAAAGCAAGATAAATAGATCAAAGATATGAAATAAAAGAATATGTTTGTCAAGTGAGGTGAAAAGATCATTAAATGTGAAATAAAGAGATAATAAAAAATTAGTACCCGTTTAAAAACCGTTTTCTCACAACGTTGGTTTATATTGAAAACAATCCTTTATTTTGGTATAAATTACTTTAAATGATGACAAATTAACACCCGTAAAAATATTAGTTTCTCACGACGTTGGTCTATTTTGAAAACGATATCTTATAAAAGTATTAATTACTAGATTTGATGTTTGATTATTTCTCCGGCTTTTGCCCTTCGAAATATTCAAATAAGAAATCTAAATAATCCAAAAATTATTAACCAACAATTTACTTTTTATATCACACTTAAATCACTAGTCACGGCGCACTTAACAAGCATACATAAATCTACTCGCTAAACATGGCAACTAAGCTAACAATAATAATCATAATCATATTTTTATCTAAACTAAATATTGCAATAAACATAAAGAAATAAAATAGAAAAAGAAAAGAGGCAAGAGGTTACCAAGTTTGGGTTAACGAGCGAGATGATACAATTAATTTCAATAATACCAAATATACCCATCTCCAAGCTAATAACCCATAACATCGTTTGTCGCTACATAAACATCCGTTGAATAACCACTCAAATAAAGACCCATTCAAAATCTATAAATCAAACCATTCAATACAATATAAAACTATGCTATAACAATTAAATGGAATGGAAAAGAAATAAACCTAAGCTAATCTAACGGCTTCTTGCGAAAAAGAAATACCAACCGAAAATAAAGATAAGATGAGATAAAAAAATGATAATACTCTCTACTTTATTCTAAATCTACTACCTATCTTCGAAAGAAAAAGGAAAAAGAAAACGAGAAAGGATCCGATCTTCCAAGTGCTCCCCACTTCCTTTTTATGCGTTCTAGTACCAAAAAAATAAAAATGGACTAAATTGCATCCTCCTAGTTATCATATTGGACTATAAATTATAGTTGGGTCAAGCCTTCAATCTTTCAAACATGGGCTGAGCTTTAACTTGGGAAAATGGCCTGCGTTTCTCATCAAGTCTGGGCCTCTTCTATTTTCTTGGGCTGGATTATTTCTTTATAAGTGGTAGTCAATTTTGAGCTTTAATAAATATGGGTCGGTCCGACCCATATAAATGGTGTCGGGCCGGCTCAATAAAAGATAAAGGCACCGTTTGACTCGAATTTTCGTGCTATTTCCAATGGCATGCTCAAAAAATATTAACGACTTCGTCTTGATCTCTAAAAACGCGCAAACGTCTTTAAATCTTAACCAAAAGTCTCCGTTTTTGCTTTGTTTTCAATCATTTTTACATGCAAGACATAAAAATACCAAACAAACATATTTGCACAATAATTATCCATATTTTAGCATTTTTAGTCCTATTAATAGTGTTTTACAGAGTTATAAGGATGTGTGTTTTAGCACTCATCAAATTCCCTCACACTAAGCCATTGTTGGTCTCACGCGCAATGTAAATAAAACACGCCCGAGAATAAATAATCTTTCCCCCCTTAACTTATGACCCCTCACAATCAAACAAGAATAGAAAAGGTGCATTAAGAAGGTTCAAAATTTATTTATTTCGAAAGCGCCCCCGTTTTAACCACTTATTAAATAATAGATAAAAGACTAAGATAAAAATTAAATATTATTCAAAAGGCTTTAAGAACGGGAGTTCGTCATCCTTGATTTTTACAATCCTCAAACCAAGCTTAAAACGAAATCATAGTTAAATATAAGATTAGATGCTAATACTACTCATAAATGCTAATTGTGTAAGTAAAAACTTTAACTTTTCGCTCCCATTATTCCTAAATCCTCTATGGATTTTATTATCATTTTTTTATTATTGGTGACAAATTAATTAAGTCCTTATTCATATAAAGTAAACCCGGTTTAGACCATAATTAGTTTGAAATCCTTTTCTAAAGAGACAATATGGTGAGAATAAGGTTCACATTAAGGTTCTAATTTCGCATGATTTAGAGGTTATCCTTTTTATTTCATCCGAAACAACTCAAGTACGAGTCCAGAGATGGAGGTTTTATTTAGATAACCCCGAAGTTAAAATTTGGCTTTATTCTTATTAGTATTATAGCAATATTATTAAACCTCGGTCCTTTAAACAACTGCCACATCGGTATGAGAGCCAACCATGGTCCAAGAGTCTTATTTCGACCTCGGTGAATTCCTTGACCTTTTAGAAGGCTGCAACATCGGTTGTGAGCCGGCAAGATGCAGCAAACTTTTATCAGTCTAAGATTATTATTACTATGTGCCTTATTTAGAAGACTGCCACATCGGTTGTGAGCCGGCAAGAGGCAGTAAACTTTTATCAACCCACAGTTTTTATTATTATTATTATTACCTCCACCCTTTAAACGACTACCACATCGGTTGTGAGTCGGCAAGAGGTAGTGGTCTTATTTCGGCTTTGGTTTATTACATAATTATTATTATAGCCAAATTTCAAGTCATGTGGTCTTTAACAACTGTCACATCGGTATGCGAGCCGACCATGGTCCAGGAGTCTATTTTCCTACAACACTGACAAAACCTCGATGTATACCTCACTTTCACCATAAGGAATCTCTACGAAGGGATTTAAACTAAGAATCGCAAAAACTAAAGTAACTTTATTTATTTAACAATTATATAACGTTTATTAAGCTGGTGGAAGCAAAAAGCCACAATTAACCTCTATGAGCTCTAAAGAGATCCAACTACTCCACGCTTAGCATCTAACTTATATTTAACTCTATCATTTTTCGTTCTTTGCTAAATTTTAAAGGTAAGCAAACGCTTAGTCTTGAAAGCTAAGGGAAAGTTAGAGTTTAAAACTCGGTCAAGTCAAAAGCTGCCTAATTCTACGGGCCTACTTATTTTTATTTTTTTATATTTTCATTATTTTTTTATTTTTTTATATATCATAATAAAACAATAAAAAATTTAAATTTTTGGTCAAAACGGGGTTGCGTGGGAACACAGACTGGCAACAGGTATGATCAAATTCTAATAGAAATCCCTCCCCCCAACACTTAGAATGGAACATTGGCCTCAATGTTCAATAATGTCGGGTTTTACCCCCACACTTACGAACGAAAAAGGCAAATGCAAAAAATTCCAAGTGTGAAAGGGAAAACAAATATATATATATAAGATCAGGATTGAAGATTCCAAAATAAGCAGAAGATTGAAGACCAGATCATTGGAGGATTGAAAACAAGCACAGGTCTTCACGATCTAAGGGAATCCTGCAAGCAAAAACAGAAAACCACGAAGCACAACAAGGAAAGAAGCACACCCCCACACTTATTCATTATTACTACTAAACCACTTATTCATCACTACTAAACTATATTATTATTACTACTAATAGAAAAATAACACGGGTTGCCTCCCGAGAAGCGCTTGTTTTTGTTCGAGTCTCTAGCTTGACTCTAGTGTTACTTACTTTTACTTTCAGGGTCAAACCCATCACCCGATGTGAGGTGAGGATGGTAATAGCAATACATCACCTCCTTAGGTGAGTATGCAGCAGGACGGGGTGATGGTATATGATGAAAACCAAAAGAAGGGGTCTTCGTCACCCTCGTCTTCTCACCCGACTGTGTCAGGGAGAAAAAAGGATCAAATATTTCTACTTCTCTTAAGGAAATTTCCTTAGAATCGAGAAGTGGTGTGACTAGTAGGGTAGACTCATCAATAACTGGAGTCGACTCAGGGGGTCCAGACTACTAATTTCCTCAAGATCAAAGTAAAAATGATCATACTCCGGTGTAGATATGATGTGAGCGAGTTCATCGGCGAACTCCTCAAGATGAGAATCACTCCTATCGGCAGGAGGAAGTGGATCAATCGAAAGATCAAAATGAAACGATTCATATTCAAGAAGAGAAAGATCAGAATGAGAAATGGTGCTGTCACTACTCTTCTCTTCGATATGATCGACATCAAAATAGAATGATTCGTATTCCGGAAGAGAAAGATCAGAATGATAAGTGGTACTGCCACTACTCTTCTCTCCGATATCAAAGCAAAATGTTGCATAATCAGGTGAAGAATCATTAAAATGAGAGAAAAGGGTGTAGGTCTATCCCAAGAGAAGGTCACTACCCTCGAAGGGTGTAGGTGATGGGGAAAAGAACATCGTAAAGAATTAAACAATAAGAGAAGAGAAAGAGATAAGAATTAAACGCTAAAGAGGATAACAAAGATTTTTTTTTAATTTTTATAAAGAAAATAAAAGAAAATTATTTTTGGTATTTTTAATATAGTATATAAATATAAAAATATTTTTTAGTTTTTATTTTTATTATATTTTTGAATTTTTAAATTTTTTAAAAACGAAAATAAACTTTTAAAAGAGAAGGGATTTTCAAGGCACTAACTTAAAACACAACGTAAAAATCGTACAACTCTCCCCGGCAGCGGCGCCATTTTTGATATCGTATAAATACGTACTAGCCGTATGTATATAATATTAAGTATCCCGTTAAAATAAATAATCACTTGAGAACAAGAAAAAATAATCTTCCGGAGTCGTATCCCAACGAGAATTGAATTTGAAAATTACGAAAATGTTTCTTATTGGATGCTTGAATATCTTTTAGTTTTTGGTTTTGAATTATACTAATTATATAATAATAAACTAAATTATAACTAAATAGTAAAAGCAAGATAAATAGATCAAAGATATGAAATAAAAGAATATGTTTGTCAAGTGAGGTGAAAAGATTATTAAATGTGAAATAAAGAGATAATAAAGATTTGGTACCCATTTAAAAACCGTTTTCTCACCACGTTGGTTTATATTGAAAACAAGTTTTTATTTTGGTACAAATTACTTTAAATGATGACGAATTAACACCCGTAAAAATATTATTTTCTCACGACGTTGGTCTATTTTGAAAACGATATCTTATAAAAGTATTAATTACTAGATTTGATGTTTGATTATTTCTTCGGCTTTTGCCCTTCGAAATATTCAAATAAGAAATCTAAATAATCCAAAAATTATTAATCAACAATTTACTTTTTATACCACACTTAAATCACTAGTCACGGCGCACTTAACATGCATACATAAATCTACTCGCTAAACATGGTGTTGGAAACACAAAAAGTGTCGATCACTTCCAAGTTGTAACAGGTCTTAGCTCGTAGTTAGTGTAATGATTAGATTAGTATTCTAGTCCGGTCCAAGACCCATGGGAGGCCCATCATAGCCCATGGCCGACCATCATGTATGTATATAATCCATCTCCTAGCCTTGGAGAGGGGTTGGTTGTTCCATTTGTTACATTTTTTATAATACACTTCATCCATTCCATCCATTCTCTATCTCTAACATCACAACCCACATCTCACTCTTGTTCTTGGTTTGATCATAAGATTACATGTTTCTACAATTGGTATCAGAGCCATGGAGTGGTGTGTTTAGTTTTTGTGTTCAAAAACCTTTACAAAGAACAAATTTTTGATTCAAATTTTTTGGCTTAAAAACCTTAAAGTTTTCATTTTTATTGTTCCTATAGGGTTAGTAACACTAGTTGTACAAGATTTTTTGCGAAAAACCTTTCAAAATGTGTTTTTTTTAGTGTTGAAAATTTGAGTTTCGTAGTAGTTGGAACCGAACAAGATACTTTGTGTTGGAACCGAACGAGAAGAACCGAAGTAGATAACCGAACTAGATAACCGAACTAGATTACTATTGTTGGAACCGAACGAGTGTCTCTCCAGTTGAAACCGAACGAGTAATCTAAGTTGGAACTGAACGAGTCGCTTTCGTTGGAATCGAACGAGCATAACCGAACGAGGTTATCTTTGACAACCGAACTAGCAGAACCGAACGAGCTGTTTACTTTGGGAACCGAACTAGCTATTTCTATTTGGAAACCGAACGAGCTATTTACTTTAGGAACCGAACTAGCTATTCTTACTTTGGGAACCGAACTAGCTATTTCTATTTGGGAACCGAACGAGCTATTTACTTTAGGAACCGAACTAGCTATTCTTATTTGGGAACCGAACGAGCTATTTTCTTTGGGAACCGAACTAGATAGGACCGAACCAGTTAATTTTTTGTCAACCTAACTAGTGAAACCAAATTAAATTTAAACTTAAACTCAAAGTTCTAAATTATATGGTTTATTTCTTTGACTTGTAAAATCCCATGAAACAAACACTTGTTTTCCCGGTTTTGTCAAGAATCGTAAAATCCCGTGTAGTTTAAAGATTTATTTCAAGACTCAACAAACACATAACCAAACACAATTTCTTTCTACCACCGATCGATCAATCTGTAATCTTTTGGATACC
>BQNB010003188.1:0-82866 GCA_026074375.1 Tanacetum coccineum
AGCTACCAGTACTACCTCAGTTAATTCTGGTAGTGGATCAGTAAATTCTCAACATGCTGGTCAAGATGATTCAGATATGCCAAAGCTCACAATCTTTAACAAGCCTTAGAAAGGGATTTTTGATGAGGCTTCTTATGGTATGGTCCATGATTTCAACAACTTACCAACAGAAGTAGTTGTTAGTCCCATTCCTACTCTTAGGATACACAACATTCACCCACAAAGTCAAATACTAGGTGATCTTAAGTCATCTGTGCAAACTAGAAGCAGAGTGCAACAACATTCAGGAGCACATACACTTGTAAGTTATGTTCAAAAGTAACAAAGGAACAATCACAAAGATCAAAAACATTGTTTGTTTGCCTGCTTCTTATCTTAGGAGGAACCTAAAAAGATTTCTGAAGCTCTAAAAGATAACAGTTGGGTTGAAGCTATGCAAGAGGAGTTGTTATAGTTTAGGCTGCAACAGGTATGGATTCTAGTAGATCTACCTCATGGAGCAAAGGTGATTGGAACAAAATGGGCATACAGAAACAAATGGGATGAAAGAGGAGTAGTTGTTAGAAATAAGGCAAGATTAATGGCCCAAGGTCACAGACAGGAGGAGGGTATTGACTATGATAAGGTTTTTGCTCTTGTGGCAAGAATAGAAGCTATCAGGTTATTTTTAGCCTTTGCCTCATTTATGAGGTTCATAGTATACCAAATGGAAGTCAAAAGTGCATTTTTGTATGGCACTATAGATAAAGAGGTGTATGTTTCTCAACCTCCTGGTTTTGTTGATCCTGATCATCCTAAGAAGGTTTATAAGGTTGTCAAAGCTTTATATGGACTTCATCAAGCGCCTAGAGCTTGGTATGCTACTCTATCAACATTTCTAGAGGAGCATGGATACAGAAGGGGTACCATTGACAAGACTTTATTTATTAAGAAAGATAAGAAGGATATCATGCTGGTTCAAGTGTATGTAGATGATATCATCTTTGGCTCTACTAGAAAGTCTTGGTGTGACGAATTTGAGGCCTTGATGAAAGGTAGATTTCAAATGAGTTCTATGGGCGAACTCATCTTCTTCCTTGGATTGCAAGTCAAACAAAAGACAGATGGAATCTTCATTTCTCAAGACAAGTATGTTGCAGACATGCTGAAAAAGTTTAACCTTGCTAGTGTGAAAACTGCAATAACCCCTATGGAGACCAAGATGGCATTGACAAAAGATGAGGAAGCTGCTGATGTGGATGTACACTTATACAGATCCATGATAGGTTCTCTCATGTATTTAACTGCCTCTAGGCCTGATATAATGTTCGCAGTATGTGCTTGTTCTCGTTTTCAGGTCACTCCCAAGACTTCACACCTAAATGCTATGAAGAGAATCTTTAAGTACCTTAAGGGCCAACCCAATTTGGGCTTATGATATCCTAGAGAATCATCTTTTAACCTGGAAGTTTTCTCAGACAGTAACTATGCTGGGGCCAATCTTGACAGGAAATCCATAACTGGTGGTTGTTAATTTCTTGGAAGCAGATTAATTTCTTGGCAATGCAAGAAACAAACCATAGTGGCTACCTCTACAACAGAAGCTGAATATGTAGCTGCTGCAAGCTGCTGTGGACAAGTGTTGTGGATTCAGAATCAAATGTTGGACTATGGTTTCAATTTTATGAATACCAAAATTCACATTGATAATGAAAGTACAATATGCATTGTGAAGAATCCGGTGTATCACTCCAAGACAAAGCACATAGAGATCAGACACCACTTTATACGAGATTCTTATGAAAAGAAGCTCATTAGGGTGGAGAAAATTCACACAGACTTCAATGTAGCTGACCTATTGACCAAAGCTTTTGATGGACCAAGGTTTCATTTCTTAGTGGTTAATATTGGTATGATAAATCCATAGCTACATTTAAGGGGAGGATTAAATGTATAGTTTGTAAATTTAGTCATACTAGATAGTAGACTTAATTATGATAGATTATCTTAATTCTAGTAGTCATAGACCTAGTAGTAATAAGTGTTTTCAAGTCATTTTGTAGTATATTTTGTGTGTGGCTTAACATTTTCAGGTTATACTTGGATTGCATTGGAGCATGGATTAAAGTTGAACTGAAGTTGTGCAAAAGTTAATTCTGGTATTGTCAATATTAATTCTGGTAGTTTACTAGTTAATCCTGGTAAGCTTATTGTTAGTTCTGACAATAAATTGTTAATACTGGTTGACCAGATTTAAGTCTGGTAGGCCAATGTTAATCCTGGTAAGCTTGTTGTTAGTTCTGACATTGCAAGTCAAACAAAAGACAGATGGAATTTTCATTTCTCAAGACAAGTATGTTGCAGACATGCTGAAAAAGTTTGACCTTGCTAGTGTGAAAACTGCAATAACCCCTATGGAGACCAAGATGGCATTGACAAAAGATGAGGAAGCTGATGAAGTGGATGTACACTTATACAGATCCATGATAGGTTCTCTCATGTATTTAACTGCCTCTAGGCCTGATATAATGTTTGCAGTATGTGCTTGTTCTCGTTTTCAGGTTACTCCCAAGACTTCACACCTAAATGCTGTGAAGAGAATCTTTAAGTACCTTAAGGGCAAACCCAATTTGGGCTTATGGTATCCTAGAGAATCATCTTTTGACCTGGAAGCTTTCTCAGATAGTGACTATGCTGGGGCAAACCTTGACAGGAAATCCACAACTGGTGGTTGTCAATTTCTTGGAAGCAGATTAATTTCATGGCAATGCAAGAAACAAACCATAGTGGCTACCTCTACAACAGAAGCTGAATATGTAGCTGCTGCAAGTTGCTGTGGACAAGTATTGTGGATTCAGAATCAAATGTTGGACTATGGTTTCAATTTCATGAATACCAAAATCCACATTGATAATGAAAGCACCATCTGCATTGTGAAAAATCCGGTGTATCACTCCAAGACAAAGCACATAGAGATCAGACACCACTTTATACGAGATTCTTATGAGAAGAAGCTCATTAGGGTAGAGAAAATTCACACAGACTTCAATGTAGCTGACCTATTGACCAAAGCTTTTGATGGACCAAGGTTCAATTTCTTAGTGGTTAATATTGGTATGATAAATCCATAGCTACATTTAAGGGGAGGATTAAATGTATAGTTTGTAATCTAGTAATACTAGTTAGTAGAATTAATTATGATAGGTTATCTTACTTTTAGTAGTTATTAAAATATAATAGATCTAGTAACATAGTGTTTTCGAATAGTTTTGTAGTATATTTTGTGTGTGGCTTAACGTTTTCAGGTTATACTTGGATTGCATGAAGGATTGGAGCATGACTGAAGTTGTGTAAAAGTTAATTCTGGTATTGTCAATATTAATTCTGGTAGTTTACTAGTTAATCCTGGTAAGCTTATTGTTAGTTCTGACAATATATTGTTAATACTGGTTGACCAGACTTAAGTCTGGTAGGCCAATATTAATACTGGTAACTAGTCGTTAGTACTGTTTGGTCTCACAACTTTGACTTTTCTCTAAATATGACCGTTATAACAAATTGCGGGGATATTTAAGCGGATAATGATACAAATTGGATATTTACTGTTTTATCTCACCTAAAATAGTTTTCTTCATTAAAAAGAGCCTATTTTCTCGGAGGGACAATTGAAATTCATTATTTTTCGCATATAAAGTCAATTAGCAGCTACAATCAGTACTAAGTTACCAAAACGAGTCAAACCCAGTTGATAATCACCAACAATCACAACCTTTTTACTACAATTTCAACGAATGGCTTCCATGAAATACTGCGACAAGCATAACCAAGTGGGATTCTTAAAGAAACCTGAAGAAAGTGCAGGGTTTGCAGAGATAGTAGATTTCTTAAAAGGCTCGCATATCAGGTATGCCTTGACTTACAATCCTACTATCCATGACTCCCTAGTCAAACAGTTTTGGCAGACTGCAACTGCCTCAACTCTTGCTGATGGGACTCTAGAACTAAGAGCAACCATAGATACTATTGAATATACAATCACTGAGGCATCTGTTCGTAGTAAGCTTCAATTAGCAGATGCTTCAGGGATTTCTATGTTGCCAAATACTGAGATTTTTGAGGGACTGGGAAATATGGGGTATCCAACTGATGGGTCTTTTACTTTTTGGAAAAGCTTTTTCACACCCCAATGGCGATTCTTGGTGCATCATATTTTACACCGCATAAGCCTTAAAAGTGGTGGATGGGATCAATTTGGTAGCAATATTGCAACTTCTTTGATTTGTCTTTCCACTGGCAGGGTTTATAACTTTTCAAAATTGAATTTTGATGAAATGGTGGCTAATTTGAAGAGTAAAACTAAGTTTTTGATGTACCCTCGCTTTTTATAAATGATTTTGGAAATACAAACTGAAAGCAAACACCTTTATTTGGCTGTGGCCTTGACCAAAAAGATTTTTGGTAACATGAAAAGGGGTTTTAGGGGGTACCAATACCTTTATTGCCTGCTATGTTGCATGTTGTTGCTCAAAATGCAGATCAAGCTAGAACTCAATCTCAACCATCATCTTCTACAGTTCCCCCACCACCTACATCTCAACCTGCACCAACTAAATCCACCACCATTCCACCTACACCTATACCTGAACCAACATCTAAACCTTTATCACCTCCTACTGCACCTGAACATGAAACCATGGAACACCACTTTGAGCAACCATCACCTGAACACCAACAATCTTCACCTAGACAAGCATCTGACATTCCACAAACCCAGGCTCCTACTCATACTCATGAGGCAGAACCAGGGCACATGTCAGTAGATGATCTTGTTCAACTGGTTCCATAGTTAATGACCAGGATTGAAAGCTTGGAGAAGAATCTCAAGCAGACTAAGCAAACTATGGGGAATGCAATAGTGAAGTTGGTGAAGAAAGTTAAGAAAATGGAAAAGATTCTCAAGAGCAGACGAGTGGCTCTCACTGATTCAGAAGATGAGGATGCTGAAAATTCTTCCAAACAGGGGAGGAATTTACAAAAAGATGAATCAGAAGTTTTTGAGACTCCCAAACAAGGCAAATCTTCAGGAGAAACAGATATTAGTCCTCAAGGTTTAGAAGCAGCTGAAACTCTAGCTGAAGTCCTTAATCAAATCAAGACCAAGAGTAGAAGTGTTAAGACTGGAGTAAGGAGGAGACTGGATGCTGAAGATGTTAGTACTGGTTTCGAAGATGTTAGTACTGGTTTCACAGATATTAAGTCTGCTAGTGAAAAAGCCAGTTCTGGTGGTGAACATGTTAGTCAAAGAGAAGGAAAGGCAGTACTTGAAGAGACTCCTCAGACCAAAAGAACAAAGAAACAAATCAGAGAAGAGCAGGCCAGTTTGGCAGAAATAGCAAGAATACAAGCTGAGGATGAGGCTGAAAATGCAAGAAGAGAAGAACTAAAAAGACAAGATGAATTGGCTGCAAAAAGATTGCAAGAGGAGTTAGAGTTATCTGAAGCTCAAAAGAAAAGAATGGCTCAAGTGCAAGAGGCTGCTCAATTTTATATAGAAGAGGATTAGGATACAAGGTTGCTAAAAGATTAAATGATGAGTTTGAGATGTCTGAACAACAAAGAAAAAGAGTTGCTGAAGTTCAACAACAAGCTCAATATTATACAGACAGAAGATTGGGATTTTAATCAGAGCAAGATGGAAGGCTAGCACGGATAATAGAGAAAAGAAGTGTTTTTTTATTTTTTTTTTAGGTACTGATATTGATGCTGATGAAGATGCAAGAAAAAGGTTGAGTTAGTTGAGAAAAGAAAAAGGGGATTAGAGAACAAAAGCTAAAAGTAAAGAAAATACAGCCAATGACCCAAGCTGAACGAAGAAACTACATGATGAACTATGTCAAAAGTCAAGGTCATGGTTGGACAATTCCTCAACTTAAGAAGTTGTCTTTTGAGGAACTCAAGGTACAATTTGAGAGAACTATCAGAAGCATAGAAAAAATTTTAATTCTATGATTCAGAAAAGGAGGAAAGAAAGTTAAAATAGTATCTGGTGAAAACTCTTCAAGGTCTTGAAAAAAGAAGCCAAAGATATTGGATGTTAAAGATATTTCCCTATACCTAGAATCTGCCAAGTTTGTGAAAAGAGAAGAGATAGAGGGCAAGCAACCATTCTAAAAATGATTAGGATAAAGTCAAAGGATAGAAAAGGGATCAGTTTGGCATACTTCTATAGAGAACCTGAATCTAGAGAAGTTGATATTACATCCTTATTACATCCTCAAAGATTGTGAAATGGAAGATTCTTAGACATGGAGGTAAAGGTTATTGTCACCTCATCAGAGCAAATCAAAGGGATTCAGTGTTTGTGAATTTTGGAGCAATGTTGCATAATATCTCAAGAGAAGATTTAGTTGATTTGTATAAAATTGTGTTGCAAAAGACTACTGCTTATGGTCCTGAAGAAGATTTAGAGAGAGCATTTGCTGAGACTCTTAGGGTTATGTTTGATCCACCACAAAGTGAAGATACTGTGTGGAGTTTACCTATGCACATTCCTATAGTGAACTGGAGATATTATGATTCATGTAATGTTCACTGTTTGAACTTACATAACACAACAACCATTTATATGTTGGCTGAAAGGTCATATCCCTTGTCAGAAGAAGTGTGCAGAATGATGCTTAAGAAGAAGTTGTTTGCTCAAAATAATGAAGTTAAGAAAAAGCTGGTAAAATCGATTAAGAAGAAAGCTAGGATTAAAGCTTAAATGTTTGAAAGAATTATCAGCATATCTATGGAAATTGATAAGTTAAAGATCTAGAATGGAGATGAGGAGATAACACTTGGTGGAGGTGCTTTAGCACTTACACAACAAATGGTGTTCAGTTCACCAAGCCTAACCAGCATTAAGAACTGACTTGACCACAGGGGTACGGCTTATGGAAAAGTATTTCTCAAATCCGTTTTATGGTTGACAACTTGCCAATAAGTTGTATGGTTTTCAACTCACCATATCTGTTTAAGTGAAGAGTTGGCTAGCCCACAAGTTTATGGATTGTGGTAAAGGCTGTGGAAAAACCATAACTAGTCCATGAGATTATGGCTTATGGTAAAGACAAATTTTAAATCCATATTAGATGGTTGACACTTTACCAAAAAGTGGATGGTACATCAACTCACCAAGTTTCATGTACAAAGAGTTGATATGGTAATCAATCCACCATGGAATTTACCTTTTCTAGGGCCAAAAGATTGACTAGCCCTAGCAAACGGCTTTACAGGTAAAGGCATATCAAGAATCCTTCTTCAAGGCAGTAATGTTTGCCAAAAACCATATGGTATTCACTCACCAATGTTTTCACGTACTTAGAGTTGAAATGGTTTTCAGTCAACCATCGTGACATGCCACCTTTCGGTGGCCAAAGACAGTACTGAGAGTTGAAATGGTTTTCAGTCAACCATGGACATGCACCTTTCTGGTGGCCAAAGGACTGACTACTCCAGAGTTAATGGCTAACTGGTAAAGAGACATCAAATCCATTAAATTTTCAATGATTCACCTCTCACCGGAGTTAACACACATGGAAGTGATGAGAATAGACTGACACTTTATGATTTGATATAGTCAATGGTGCTGCTTATTCAAGTGTTGCTGAAAAGATTTGCTGCTGCAAATATTCTTTATGATGATTTCAAGAGTTGCTGATAGAAGTCAAGAACCTGTTTATACAGGAAGATCATCATGTTGCAGTTCAAGAATAATTCCAAAGATAATACTCACAAAATCCTCAGGAAGCTCATAATGAAGATATTCAGAGAAACTTGAAGATCACAAGTGAAGTTCAAGTTAGGGGAGGATTGTTAGGAATTATTGTAAACAGACTTAAGTCTGGTAGTTATAGAGTTAAGTCTGGTAGACATAGTTAAGTCTGCCAGTACTAAGTTAAGTCTGGCAGTACTATAGTTAGTACTGGCCTTGTAGTTAAGTCTGTTTATATAACAGAATAGTGATAATAGTTATCTTAGAGATATCTTAGGAGATATCTTAGGAAAGGATATGCATTATCCTTTCACACGTTTGTAAAGCCTATTAGGGTTACCTTGGTGTATAAAAGGAACCCTACGGCATAGTGTTTAGGCATCCAAACCTAATAGAAATCAATAGCAATATACGAAGTTTGTTTTATAATTGTTCTTCTTAGTACTTGTGTTAAGATTCCGCATTAGCACAAAGTATTCATAGTCATTGTCTCTCTTATAGTTGATTTGGATTTATCCAAGTTAGCTATTGGCTTACAAAAGGCTAATCAGATCCAAGACTTGGACCTACAGTTTAGTGGCTCAGTTTTATGGAATATGCAGGTTTGGTTGCAATTAAAAGAGTTAATGAGATCACTAAGTTAAGAGGCTCATAACTGTGAATAATAAAGAAGAAAATACCCCACCTATTTTGCCTCTGCAAATGGTCGTTTAGTTTTTGGATCAGTACTATTCCATAAAAAAAACTCCTAAAGAAGCTCATAAATTTTATCGAGGTCAAACCACTCGAACACATCCATGTGCGGATTGGCAGTTTAAGATACTCAATACATATCTCTGTCTATCTTAATTGAGTCGAAGTTGGTAACTTTTTTTACTCATATGCAGATCATAGATCTTGTGATATGTTAGAATTTGAAAATTTAACCCACTGACAATAAATATATAGCTCTGTTAATAAGATTATAAAGCAAAGTTTGTTAGATCATACTGAGATTATTATAAGATAGTTATATAAAAACAATAAGATATGCAAAAGAATTACCCTAAGACAGAATAGTATCAAAGGAAAAGAAATTTAGATAATGTATAAGGTTTTGAAAGCAGATAGTCAAGTAAATTGTATCTTTATCTTAAAAGCAAGTGTGTAAAAAAATAATAAAGATAACAATTTCCAAATTAATAACCTTATATACGCAGACAGTTGCGTAAAAATGCAGCCGCCGTAGCGCGAGCAGAGCCGCGAGTCTGTTGAAAATTTGTTATTGACCAAACAGTGTAAATGGGTAACCCAGCAATACAAATAGTACTCTAGCAGTACAACTTTATTACTAGCAGTACTGAGAAAATAGAAAAAGTTTTACCCAACAGTATTAAGAACTTGCCTAGCAGTATTAACTTTTTCTCCAATAATCATGCAATAACATGCCTCTATTCATCACAAGCACACTAGAAATAACTAGATAGACATGTAAGAATTCATGAGGATCCATATTTATACATAACCCATGAATAGAAGTCAAAAACTATTAATCAAACTAAAATACTCGCAGTCAAAAACTATTAATCAAACTAAAATACTACTTTTAACCCATTTCTTCCCAAATTTAACCTTAAGTCATTCTAAAAGCTTAGGTGGAAGAGTAGTTTTTGGCAAACTACCAGCCATCAACAGATTTGATAATTCTTTACCAGTTGCCGTTTGCCCTGGAATAGCCAATGCTTCATTGAAAAAACATGGTGCATTGGTAAACCATATAGTTTTGAGTAAACTATCAACTATTAATGGATTTGAGAAGTCTTTACCAGAAACCGTTTGCTCTGGACTAGCCAGTTCTTGATGTCTGTTAGACATGGTGAACTGATGACCATTTGTTGTGTGGTGATAAAAACCAACACTTAAAGAACATCCATGCTTCCAATAATTTCTTTGTTCTTTAAAGCTCTTTGTGGATTATCCTGCTCATCAAATAAGAGAGATTAGTTTCTCTTAGGGACCCAAGCTATTTTGGGCTTGGGTCTGCCTAGTGGATCTTCAGAATTAACACATTTTCTAGAATTTGATCCACCGTTGTATTTGGAGAATTTGTTCTAGTTATGTCTTTTGGGTCTCCAATTACAACCTGCTGAGGGCTTAACAACAGTTTCCCTTTTTCCCCTAATAGCACTAACTGCTTTTACCTCAGCAGTATTAACTTTTTGATTTGAAAATTTTGCTTTTGGTGCTGTTGTTCTATTAAATGGCCTTCTAATAGGTGAATGAGACTTATAAAAATTATTTCTTGGTCTGATTTCATTCACAATGGGTCTGGCAGTATTAATTTCCTAGCAGTACTAGTTGTTGCTGCTTGACTAGAGAGATTTTGTCTAGTAGTATTAACTGGAATTCTACCAGTTCTAGTTAATACTGCTGTTGGAACAAACTTGTTTTGATGATTCAATCTTTGCACATTGTTCTACACTGGTCTATTCTCCCCTTGACCAGTACCCTTACCCTTCTTTTTATTCAATTCAACTTGTTTAGCCATTCATTTCTCATGAAAATCACAATCTTTAATAAGATGACTAAAACTGCCTCATACAAAACATGCCTTTTTAGTAAACCCATATCCTAAACCCAACCTTTTGGACATTAAACCATTCCAGTCTCTCTTGTTAGCTTTAGGACTTGGACTATATGTGTTTTGTTCTTTAACAGTTTCCCTAGGAGTTTTTACATGCTTAACAGTATTAACAAAAGCAAAACTAGGTTTTTCCTGTTCTTTTGAAGGTTGAATCACATATTCATCATCACTGTCTGACTCATACTCCTCAATGATAGGAGCATCAGACCAAACTTTAGGTTGACTAACAACTTTGGGTTCAACTACAACTGGTTCAGGCACAGATTCAAGTGTTTCTGCACTAGAATTGGACTCACAAGAGTCATAATTACTGGTTTGAGTATCAGATTCACTAGTTTTAGACTGTTTTGGACCATATGTGAACATAGAATCATCTACTTCTCTATCAGGTCCTGAAGGCATGTAATTTCCTGTCATTGGAGGGGGAACTGCATGCATGCCTTCAACATTTGCAAATCTATCATGCACAGGACTATCTTCTACATCACTTGACCTACTGTCAAATACACTTTGAAAAACTTCATTTTCATAACTTAAGACACCATTATGTACTTGATCTCCATACCCAAGCCCAGATTTGTCCCTAGTACTCATCTGACTATTTAGCAGTTTACTAAGGCCTTTAGAAGAACTTTGAAAATTCTCAAGTTTAGTTTTTATAATTCTTCCTTTTTCTAGCTTCTGCTAATAGTTTCTTATGATATGTGAGCTCATTAGTTTTATCATCTAAATCAATTTTCATAAACCTAATTTTTTCTTCATAAACAGTTGATTTTGATGATACAAACTAATGGAGCTCTACCTTTTTAAAGCTGAGTATAGGCTGAATTTCTATATAGCATCACCAAGTTGTTCCCTTTGTTCATCATATAATTTCTTAAGCTTAGCATAATATTCCTCACATTCTTTTGAACAAGATGTTACCTTAGTGTTTGAGCCTGAATTGCTGTAAGCTATCAAAGCAAAGTTCTCTTGCTCATCTTCTGCATGACCAGTCCAATCAACATCATCCCCATCAATAGTTACTAACGCTTTAGGTTCCTCCTGTTTTCCAGTCTCCTGTCCTATTGACCTTTGCTTTAATATCCAGTTTCGTGCTTGCATTCTCTCCTTCTGCCTCTTGATTTCCTTTTATTCTACACTATCTAGCAAAAGTCCCTGTGTTTATGCAAATTGAAGCACTTAACTCTGGTCTTGTCAAAGCCAACAAGTTCCTTGGCATCAAACTGCACTTTCGTCCCGTTTATTCTTGGTAAAACTTCTTCAATCCATGAAATCTGGCACTTGCCATTTTCAAATCATCTATACTAAATCGAACTCATCAATCTGTTCAAGATCCTCATGATCTAATTGTGGACCACTTGATTGATTAGCAAAGAAAGAGTACTTGAGTTTATCAGTGTATGATGAAGATCCTTCCTTTTGTGAGTTATGGCCAGAAGAAGTAGAAACACCATAAGCAGTACTAACATTATTAGTATTGCTAGTGCTTTCAGAAGAAACAAACGCCACATTCTGTGTGCTGTAAATACTCAGTAGTGGCCCTTTAACATCAGACTCAAAGACTCTAAGATTATTATAGAGATCATCAAAACTTAGAGTATCTACTCCTTGGCTTGGTCCTCATTATCAAGGATACTTAGGACCAGGAAGCAGGTAAAGACCTAAGAAACTTCTGATTGGCATCTTCAGTGGACACACCTGCATCATGAATCTCAAGTTGACTTAGAAGACTCTGAAACATGTCATAGCCTTTGTGCAATCCTTCTGAGCTGGATACCGAAAAGCTTTCAAATTGTTGCTTGAGAATGTATTTCTGCATCTTCTTAGATTCATCATTGCCACCAAATCTAGATTTGATAGCTTCCCACATCTCTTTAGCATCAGTTATTTTGTGAAATTTTCTAAATGTCTTCATGGATAACGATGACAATGGTAGTCCTAGCTTTTCTTTCTCTTTCTCTAGCCAAAATCTCTTTAGCAGTTTTAGGAGGCAAAACCCTTATTTGTCCATTTATATCTGTTAAGACTTGTACTGGACCATTTCCCTTTTGTATGATTTCCCATATAGGATAGTCTGTATGTCCCTGTTGGTTCCTTTATTTCACACAACATGAACTAGAGAGAGAAAGTTAGAGAGAGAGAGATGGTTGGGAGAGAACTAGAGAAAAACATACTAAGTTATGTGTGTAAAATGATTTCTTCCCACACCCTCTCTATGTGTGGAGAGGGTTTAAATATGTCTTACAAAATGTCCAATTACACGTGCTATTGGGTGGGCTTACAGTGGGTAAAGACCCGGCCCAACACCATAAATCATACTATTACTAACAAAACTACGAGCTATGCTAAACATGAAAATACATGGGGTGACCGAGTCTTTTTCTTAAACCTAACAATCTCCCCCTAAGGGAGGTCACCCCAGAAATTACAATTTGAATTATAGACAAAAATTTTATTCTTAGATTGAAAAAAGTTGATCATTGACTCTCTCGTAGTCATTGATTCTTCAAGTACTATCTTTGACGGCTAAGTAGTGATCTTTTGAGCATAGGTTCCTTTGACTTTATGATCTTTAGCTTTCTTGAGATCAACAGCCACAGTAAATCTCTTACTCATACCTTGTTGTAATATTGCCCCATGTGATGTTGTGACCTCAACTTGCATGCCTCACAACACCTTTCTGGAACATGATAGCAAGCATCAGAGTTACGAAAGCTGTGTTGTAGGTCTTTCAGCTATCATGATGGCTTTGATTAGGAATATGAAGTGTGAGCATGGGGTTGTGAATTGACATGTCTCTGTCCAGCAGCTGCTACCGTCGGATTCCTGCAAGTATACGTTAGTAATAAAACACATGAAGTGTCTTTGTTCACTTTCTTGAATAAGGTGGCAAAGGACCAACACGGTTCCCCGTTAATTCAGAATAAATACTGCCTGTGATCAGGTAGACTTTCGAAGAATCTCCTTGACATGGTTTCGCAGCTGCGCTAGCCCATTTCTTAATCGGAGCGTCTCAAAGTAGACAAAGCACGGAATGAGTGAACCAGTAGATTAAAACCCACTGATTAAACGAGAAATTGATTTGAAAATCAGTCGCGTGTCACTCAGAAAAGAGTTTTTGTGACACAAAATCGAAGGTGTTTATAACAATATAATCAAATTTTCCATCAGAACACAATTGTTTGAAGATATACACAGTCAATTGTGCTCGAAAATCAGATGTTGACACTCGAAAGGTTTTTTTCAAAAGCTACCGCGTCAATTCAATACTGGAACAAATGGAACAAGTTTTTAATTCATAAGGAATCACACCATCGTTTCTTTCTAGTTATCACAAGCTTGATCCTCAAGAGGATCTCACATGTCACCTACCAAGAGCTTGTTTGATGTTGGCTCTAGAAGGATTTCCATCTTCATTGTGAGTACTTTCGTATCACTCAGATGTTCTGGCAATACCACGAGGATAATGCGTAGGACTCTTAAGATCTTTACTTGTTATCACATTGTGTGATGAGCAAGCATAGTTTGTATTAGTGTCCTAACGAGATTTATGGATGATCTCATGGCTCTAGACTCAATAGTGCATTTTTGTTTTTAGTAGTCGGAGGCTGGAGCCAGACGCCACCCCTTTTCAATATCAATCTAACTCGGATTGAGTGAGATACGATAGAATTAATGATCCTCCGTGAGAAATGAAACAAGAGTTCTTTAGGGATCTTGGAGTGGCTAGGGATGGTTGTGCACGTATCACTGGGTCCATGATACTTGTCTTCAATGATCAACAATCACTATGTGATTCGGACACATAGTCTGACCCGGTTTTTTGCCTAATGTTTAAGGAGGCTGTCTTTCTTTTTCACACCCTATCTACATTTTTTTTTTTCTTTTTCATTCTTCAACCCCTTCGGTGCTTACCGAGACTTCATAAACTATACCATTGTGTGGTATGTTCCAGTACTACTCCATCTCAGTCCGCACTATTCCCTTATTCTCACATTACGTCTTTTTGTAATCATACCTAAGGACTCTACACTAAACAGTGGATTGTCCCTGGGTAGATCCCTCGCTCCTGCTGATCATGGAACATGTACCTAACCCATACCATCCTCTAACTCTATAAAAGTAAATACCGGTCGGATCTTTTGTACTAGTTCTCTTCAACCATATAAACCATTGAAAATCAATCAAGGTACGGGCGATGTAAACATCAAAGCATTAGTACCTCGATTGTTTTGATTCATGAAACTGCTCCCCCTCAACAATGTGCGTCGTGATATTACGAATTGTATTGGCACATGGAGGGGAGGAGTACCCGCTTGGAGTCCTTAATAGAAATACATTTTTATCAGATGTAATATGTAAAATCAATTCTCTCCCCTGATCAAAATATCAAACCCTTTAGGGTTGTTATATTTAGGATCTCAATTGATTTAAATATGTTAGAAAATTTGGGAGAAAATGTGGTCTGATTAAATACAAGCCGATATTGGAACCTATTAATTGCTCCCCCTCAATTACTGAGGGATTCTGTTAGTGTTAGATGATTGAGTTATAAATGATTTTAGGAGTCTAACGAGGAAACTCATGAAAAATTCATTAAACTAACACATAACACTGATTACCAACTACTTATTGAGACAAGATAAAAAATGAAAAATAGGACCCGACAAGGTAAATCAAGTATGATTAGTCATACTGTCCCTCAATGCAACAGTCTTTTTGTCCATCTTCTTGTTCATTGCACCAAACCAGCACTTCTAAACTCCTTTTGAAATGTCTTTTCCAGTCAAGAGGACGAACACATTTAAACATGACTGTGTGGTCTGTGGTGCGGGTGTTGATGCTGTAATTTTCATAACCATTGATATAACAGGGTCAATGAGTGGAGTTCGTTGGACAACAAGGTCCTCTTGATGAATGGGAACATCCACCATTGATTGAATCTCGAGTTCAGCAAATGACAGAGTTAAATTGGTTTGTACATAATACTGTTTTCTCTGAAACTACTCTTTAATTTTGTTTTCCTCGTCATTGGTAGACAATCATGAACTTCCTTAATAGATAAGAAAAGTAAGTGCTTGAGCTACCATAATCGTTCCTTACTGGCTCACGAACCTCTGAATAAACCAGATCCTATCACTTGAACATTTGAAAGTTGTTGAACTTTATGGTCAAGCAAGCTTCATCTTCATTTAGAAGCTTCCACAGCTTCCCCCCGAATCAACAATCCCTTTTTAAGTAGATTCACAGCTTTCTTGCAAGCCGCATGTGAGAAGACTTGATGTTGTAAAGCCCAAAATCCGATAGTACACAATTAATTCAAAACCATAACACAAAAACCAAAGTCAATTAAGACCTCCGGATTTATGAATTTCTCCTTATAGGATAAAGACTGATATAGATTGAAACATCAAAAGTCAACTAAGTCCCTGATTCCACAATATAAAACCCTCTAAATAGCCGAAATGATAACACCTAAGGCAACTAAGTCCCGAATGTACACATTTCTTCTTGCAAGATACTGACTAATCTAAAGGAATCACCATACTTATCAAAACCTATGGTGTACCTCTTTTGTCAACAACAGATTCTACTCCTATCAAAAATAACTTGTGATTGACTGATTTGGGAAATATTAAAATAATCTGAAACATATCATCAACTCAGGCTTCCTAAAACTACGTAATTATTTTCCAAACAATCCTAAGCCTTTTTAACTATGAGGTGTTGGCAATTCTGGTGCGTAACTGTAGTTTTAAGTCTAAAGCACTAATCATGAAATTATAATTAAGCCTATTAACTTATTAACTTATGACAACAAGATAGCCTTTGGAGTTATAAAATAAATTAACTCCCCCTCAAATCTTTTATCCCAGAATTTTAATACACGTTTTCCATATAATTACCATGACATGATGAAGATAATTCGAAAACACTTTTCTCCCCCTCGAACAAGGAACCGTATTCGATTAAAGATCGATTGTATCTGGTTCGAGTAGTCGAATTTCTGAAACTCTGTTTTAATGTCGAAAACATGATATCTGATTTTGATTAGAACACTTTTTCAATGTTAATCCGAACATGATTTTAAATCAAAAGGTTTGAGACAAATCATATCGGTTATAAAACTTGTACCCATGGCAACCTAGGTCCTTCTAGTTTGCAAGTACAAGGTTGTAAGTTCCTAATTACAATGTTGCATTCTAAACTTAAAGGAGAAAACACGTAACATCTACAGCTTAAAAGAGTTAAAATACAATTAACATCTCCTTTTAAATCATGATCCGTTACTGTCAAACCTTTTTGTTTACTCCATGATTGAAAGATCATTTTGAAAGAATTATTAGCACATTTCTCCCCCTCAAATAATGTCCCGTTTTCTATTTAAAGAGTTGTAGACATTGTTTGAGTGATAGAAAATTCTTTTAAAATCTTTTATGATGAGAAACTGAGATGACTGATTTGGTTTTTGAACGACAACACCTTTTTCAACACGTGTAACACAAATAATTTTTAGAAGAATCATAGACGAAAAATCATTTGGTTAAAAAGAAGACTTCTCTTCTTGATCAAGAAATAATGCACTGAAGCGTACATTAGATCGAGGGTGCACGGATATGACGTAATCCATGCCCGGGAGAACTTAATCACCCGTTGTTAGGAACAACCGTCTTTTTGGCGACGTGCTTTCCTCATTTTGAAAACCGGGTTGCATATCAGAAATAATAGCAAGCCATTTTTGACATGTTTTGAAAAACATTTGAAACTTCTGTTCGAACTTTATTTACAGCACCGTGTCATTATTGAATGGCATTTCTAACGCCGTAAATATTATCGATGCCAGAAGACATGTCATGAAAAACATATTTTTGGTTTTTTTTTTGGTATTTTCTGATTTTGTATTTTGTTTTTGAAAAGTTTTATAAAAAATGAAAATCTTTTTGTGTTTTTCTGGTTTTATATATTTACATATGATACATGAAGAGATACCACCATAACTCTTCAGTTGCGTCCGCCAGCTTTTTCATCGTTTCCGGAGACATGCTTTGCATTCCAACCTTTTTCATGAGAAATTCAAGTTTTTCTTGTCCTAAAAAAAGTTGGAGAAGATATAATGCAAGCTGAAAATTCTGTAAGCCGACACAGTAAAGCTCACCACTCCATTTTCTTTTTGCTCCCTTGATTTGCCTTGTGTTTTTAGAACAACCTCCAGTTCCTGCTAATTCACCTTATAAATCCACTTCAAGGTAAAAATCATCACTTGATCTGGACGAGGTACTAGCTTCCAAATCTCTAAATGTTCAAACTCATGGAGCTCTTCATGGCATCAATCCAACAGGATTTGGTTAATGCATCTTTATAACTTTAAGTTCACTTGAAGAGAGGAGAGCATCATAGTAGTAGAACAGGGCTTTGGTTTATAGTAGGAGTCTTATGGATACCGGTCTGGAAGGATCACTAATAATCTTGTCAAGCGGATGATTCCTTGCTATTTTTCAATGTGCTCTTGTGGTTGATTTACTGAATGCACGTAGGTTGGGATAACAATTCAGGAAGAGGATTCTTCATAACTAGGTTCTGGAATTGGAAGACCAAATTACAGATCATTATCCATGTGTGCAAAACAATACCATGATTATCTTCTTCAACACTAGTAGGAATAACATGAGATTGGTGCTTCCTGAGTGGTTTGTGAGGTACTTGTGAAGGTTATCTATCTTGACAATTCTTGTTGATGAATTGTACCGGTTGAAATAACAGGTTCTTGAACAACAGCTACAAGAACAAGTTGAACAACACTTGGTGAAGGATTAAAGTACTCATCAAACGTGGGCAAAAATAACGTATCTCTGTCATTCTTTGTTGGTGTAACATTAGGTGTTGGAGAAGGAGGTTGTGGTCAGTCCCTGAACTGATTATTCCAGGAGTCCATAAGTTGATGCCGCCGATCCTGGACTGATGTGTTCCAGGAGCCATATGACGTTTTTTTCAAACATCAAACAAACATGTAGGTAATTTATACTTCTCCCCCTCAAAAATTGCATATGAGGTTGTGATTTTTGATTGAACAGGTGAATAACAATACTATCCAAGGTACGTTGATCCACTTGATAACAGAACGAGCATGGAAAAAGCATGAGTCATGTTGATAAGAATGGTCAAAAATAAGAAGATTTCTCTTCTTCCAAAGATAAAGCGCACTGAAGTATACACCTTTCTTTTCTTTAAGGGAACGGGGCCTAGAAGAGTAACAGCAACGCCATCGTGTCGTTGAAGAGCGAGGCCTGAACTGATGTGAACAGACGTCATCAACTTTAAAGAACGAGGCTTGAACCTTTTTGTTCAAACGTCATCTATTATGTGCATCAGATTTGAATCCCTTGAACCATTGGTTTATGAGATATCAGTCTTTTCGGCAATTAAACTTTAAGTCTTTCCTTTATAAGATTACAAGATGTACCTGCGCTTAAGTTAGTAGTACCTGCACTGACATTAAGAGTTTGATCGCATTCATATGGGTTAGTGATATAATCATTTGAACCATTTGGAGGTTCACTGTCAACATTGGTTGTTTATCCGGTGAACAACTTTCCACAGTGTATCCACTAAGACCAGCTAATCTGAAAATACTACCCGTCGGTTTCCACCTAAGACAAGATTTAGGAGTGTTTGGTTTCTCATGCACAGCGGAAGACTTCTTGGGAGAAAACCTTTGTCCTTTAGCAATCTGCCTACCAGGTTTTTGAGTATGACTCTTTGGTTCAACGGGTTTGTTGATGTTTCTAGTCTTAGGGGATTAAACCTTAGCACGAGAATTCACCTCTTTTAGGAATTTTGTTATACAATTATCATGATTTGCATTAAAGACACATTTATGACACGTTGAGCAAACAAAGTGTTTGGAGTCTGAAAAAAAACTAGAATTCCTAGAGTGGTCTACCAGCGACATACCATTTGACATTCCACAACTACTCTTAGATACAGGCAAACTCCTAGATATTTGATTGTTACTCCTAGGATTTGGTTTGCTACCATTAGTAGTGTTTTGTAGACTAGTAGTATGCATCACACTAGGTTTTGAATTCCTATTTCTTTCTTGTGTCTTTTTCCTAGCTTCCTCTAGATAGTGATTATGAGCCATATCATTTGAACCATACGGTTCTTCTTGACTATTTCTAAATGAGTCAGGTGAAATCACGTGATGAGGTTTTGCAAGCACATATTCTCGAACTTTAGGCAAATAATGAGGAGTGACTGGTTTTGACAAAACGTTATTCACATCAACTTGGAGGCAAAACCGTGGCTTTGGAAAATTTTAGGTCCGTTTAGATTTAAACGCATTTGGATGTCTAATCAACTGACTGGTTTCTTAGGTGGTTGTAAACCGGTTTCCCCCAAAGATTGATGGATTAGCAAACTTAGTATCCACGCTATTTTTTTTAAACTTTCTTAATTCGGTTTTTTCAATGCTTACATTCGCAAAAACCTTTCCTGAATCTAGCTTATTATTTAAATCACAATTTCAACAACTTACTATTTACTTGAGCCCAATCATGAGTCGTTTGAATCTTTCGTCTGAATTCGTTTCTTTTTGATAGAAATGCATAAAGTTCTTTGTAAGTCGTTTATAATGCTCAATTTCCTCATTTAAACTTCTCATTTTCTGCAATAATTGCCACACTACTTTCTAGTTCAATGTTTATTGTTTCCCAAAACACAATATCGTGTTTAAACCTTGGCTTCATTACTTGCTCCTTCACACTTTTATTTGATTCATTAAGAGTTGCAAATTAGTGTGGTTTGGCCTGTACGCGAGCTTTCAATCATTTATCTCAAAAAATTCACAAAACTCAGGAGCATCATCTTGGTTTTTTTTTACATGGTTTGTTTACTTTGAAAACTTTCTTGACTTTTGGTTGCATTTGAAATTTCAAGTGAAATACAATGTTTTTCAAGTTGTAAAAAAATCTCTTTTGAAATTCATTAAAAACTTTCTTTTTCAACCATATCATACATTTTTGAGAAACTCAGCCCTTAACAAAGGACTAATTGCTTGATATTGTTCCAGCATCCTGGTCAATCACTCCTCCCCTATGAACACTTATTGTTGAATCAGGAGTGGTATTGCTATCAACACTTTTCCAACAATATGTCATAATATGGGTACAGATTGCTCCGTATGAGTTTGTTCATTAGCAAGTACATTATGTTGAGAAGTTAATTGTACCTCAGCAAATGGCACTTGGTCATATTACTTCTGATAATCACATCCACAGCATGTGTGATTAAGTCCCTTAAACTGCTGCTTGTATCATGCTTACTGACTTAGTCTGGCTGCGTTCTTTAATAACCGACCCACATCCAATGCTTTAAACGTTTGTGTTTAAATTAACCACCAATGTTTATCTCATCAGTGACAAACTCTCGTGTTGTTGTAGCTGAGTTTCATTCACTGATGTGTTGAGTGCATTGTTGTTTTCTGACTCTATCCAACTGCTTTTCGATACAATCAAACTGTCATCCACTGCTTGAACCGGATTGATCTGAACATCTTGTGACTGTAGCTGTAATTTACCGTATGTAATTACAGCTCTATGAATGACCGCTTCAAGTGTATCCAGTTCAAGTAAATCACGTCTGTAAGTATCAAGTTCGCAGAACATGTATTCTTTGAAATCTTTTTGCCAACATTGATTTAGATGTTCTAATGAATTTACCCTTTTTGAGGCAAAAAATTCCTTGAATTGTGTTCGGAGTGCATCAAGACAAGTCCTTGGATTAACCTCAAAAAGATTCTCTTTTTCAAGTTGTAGCCTTAACTGATCCAGATTACGGAACATCTTCAATCTGAAAGTCTGATGCTCTTCACCGAAGAATGAGTGAAATGCTCAGTTTAAATGCATCAAACAGCATGAGCGAAACTATTAAGAAATAGAGATCAACGAAGAGTGATTCGAGCCCCTTTTTGTTTCTTTCCCCAAAAATACCATGCCATGCAGTGGGAGTGCCTTTGATTTACAGAATCAAACGTTGCAATCATTGCATCTCTCTCTCTTTTGAATTTGAATTCAAAGATTCCATTGAAGTTCGATGTGTGAAATGAAATTAAGGATCTTAAGTAGATAAAGTGATTTTGTTGTGGTTATTATGAATCAATTAACGGTCACGGATTTTTACAAGTCTATGACTTAAAAACAATAAAAGAGTAATCTTTTAACGGGGATTTTACTAAATCAAGAAGAAACCGTGAATAATGATTAATTGTTGTTGGTGAAATCGTTGTCGGATTTGAAGTATTGGAACTTTCGTTAACGATTTGTTGAGCTAAAAGGACTAATGGTGAAAACTATTATTAGACGAAAGGTTTAAATAAAATTTTTAAAAAGACTTAAGATAAGGTCTAATGGTGAAAATGATTAAACTAAAGGGCTAAAATAAGTAAAAATAAAAGAAGTATAAAATTTGAAAAATAAAGAACTAAAAATGAAAAGAGTTGAAAAACTAAGGTTAACAATGAAAATGATGTAAAATAAAAGGTTAAACTTTAAATTGTATTAAAACTCAAGGACTACAATTGAAATGGTTTTATAAAAGTGAGGACTAATAGTAAACTATTTATTAACTAAGGGTTAATAATAAAAATGTTTATTTATCTAAGGGTTAAAGTTAAAGTTATTGATAAACTAATGTTAAAAGTGTAACCTTTTGAAAACAAAAAGGTTAAAAGTGAAAAATTGAAAATTTTAAATTATATTTAAAAAATTTGTCATGCACGTGTATAGAAGAGTTATCTTCTTCGTTTTTAAACTTATAAAATGTTACGATTATAATTTTGATCTCGCGGACTCGTACGGTGATCGTCGGTGTAAAATAAATATACCACGTTGATCGAAAAGATGTCACGATCACGTTGGTATAAGTCTTAAGTCCCGTCGTTATCCGACACTCGAAACCGTAAAACCCGAAGTTACTTAAACTGTGAATTCGTGTGCTATTACAAGTTGCTAATTCGTTTCTAATTGATATTGGACAAAACGCAATCAGCTTCCAAGACAAAACGCAATCTTGAACTTTGAGACAAAACGCAACACGTAGAGATTTGGGCAGAGTAACCTTTATATTTGGCTAGAATAATAAAGTCTTCACTTGTACCTGTATACAAATCTCAATAGCAAAACGGAGCACTTTATCTAAGCAAAACGCAATATTTCTTTGAGCAAAACGCAAGAATCTTGGGCAAACCTCAACCCTTTTTGAGCAAAACGCAACGAGTGTGGACAAATCGCAAGACTTTGAAGCAAAACGCAATGTATCCTGAAAAAAACACAAAACGCAAGCTATTTGGGGCCACAAGCAAGTCGCTATCTGTTCTAGTTTCTTGTCTGTTTGCAAAACGCACAAACCGTCCTTGTGACCTTTTGCCTAAAATTATGGATCTTGGTCTCAACCTTGTCTCAACGGTGTGGACCACAAAAAATAAGCCAAGAAAAAACAAGCTTGAATAAGCTTCTAAAATAAGTTGTTATCCTTGAAATAAGCCAAGAAAAGATAAGCAAAAGAAAAGAAAATAAGCTATGAAAAGAAAAACTACTAATGATTTAGAAAATAAGTTAAAGAAAAGCTAATAAGCAAGAAACTACGCAAAAGATGAAGAGTAAAATATGACAGCCAAATGAAAATTTATCATGCACTGGTTTATCTTTTACCATTCATGTGCTCCTATTTGTACTCATTTAAGCATAGCACAACTATAAGATGTATCACTAGAATTATAAGCCAGAATGATGCATTAGTGATATTTGTTTTGAAAACTAGCTTGTTGCGTTTGACCTTTAATCGTATGTGTTAAAATGACGCCAACTTTTAAAAGCCAAAGACAAATACCCACAACAGATTTTGACGAGAGAAAGAAAATGATGCAGTTCGTCCAAATAACAAAAAGAAACGAATAAAATTCTACCAGTAGCCTACAAAAATGATTTTTTAAAATAAGAAAGATGGTAATACCTTTTGAGAATAAGCAAAAATAAAACAAGAAAAGTAAGCCGAGTGTTATAAGCTCCTAAAAAAAACTTATTTTAATCCCTGAATAAACTGCACAATAGATTTAAAATAAAGCTACTTTTGGTTTTGTAAGAAAAAGTAAAAGAAATAAGCAACGAAAGTAAAAGTTTGTTAAGCAAACTGTTGAGCACTTTTTGATCTACAAATGGATTTCAAACATAAATGATTAAATATAGGACTAACTCACCATATCAGCCCATGAGCTATGTAGGAATATTAGAGAAGAAATATTAGTCAGATTAATCAAATAAGCAAAGTAGAAACAAAAATAAGCCGTATAAGAAATAAGCCGTAACTAGTAAGCTCACAACAACAAAAAAACCACAAATCACATAACCCACCCCATGGCTCTGATACCAATTGTAGGTTCCTATTTTTCACACAAATATGAACTAGAGAGAGAAAGTTAGAGAGAGGGAGAGATGGATGGGAGAGAACTAGAGAAAACACAACTAAGTTGTGTGTTTAAAATGAGATTTCTTCTTTTCCCACACGAGAAAACGCCTCTCCGATTGTGTGGAGATGGTTTAATATTCTTACAAAATGCCTATGAAACGGGCCTAAGTGTGGGTCTTACAGTGGTAAAGACCCGTGCCCAACATCAAAAAATCATACTATTACTAACAAAAATAACGAGCTATGCAAAACAAGAAAAAACATCGGGTTGACCGAGTCTTTCCTTAAACCAACACCCAAGAAATGTTTCATTTTCATGCCCATATGTCATAACCTCACCTATTCTCTTCATGATAGGGAATTTTAAAATGTTGACAAGAGTGTGAAGGGGCTTGTTTTGAGTGGTGTAACTGGTGGTGGAAGTGTGGTGGATTATCATAATGAAATTCATCTACTCTGCCCTTGAATAGATCTGAAAGGTAAAGGTTTATAACAGATATGTTTTGGTTCTTCTTACTCAGAGTTTCTCAACAAGCTCTGATACCACTTGTTGATCCCAGTCTGAATAGATCTTTCTAGCCTGTTAAGGGTGGTAGCCAATCTGGATAGATCCAAACTAACTACAAGAGAAAAAATGACTATGAACAATATAAGTTTTGCGGAAACTAACTTATACTGCTAAGAAGAACAATGAATAAAATAGAACTTTCATTACTATTAATCTGCTAGGTTACAGAATACTAACTATAAATGTTTGTGAAACTTGTATATTTAACTAGTGTCGTAGGGTTCCTTTTATACACCAAGGAAACCCTAATGGGCTTACAAAATGCGTTAAGTGATCATGCATATCTATTCCTAATATATCTCATGCATATCACTTAAACAGTACTATCTATATATGCTAGCAGTACTAACTTACTACTAACAGTACTAACTCTACTACCAGTACTAACATATATACTGGCAGTACTAACTAACTAATACTAACAATACTAACTTAGGAAAACATAATTCCTAACATGGATTGGATGCCATGTCTTGAAGTCTTGAACAGTCGGAAGAGAATCGCTGTAGATAAAGCATTTGGAAATGATGTTTGGATTATGATAAATAATAGCAAACCTGTTGGTCCATTGTTTTGCCTAGTTTTTTTTAAGGAGAAGCAACATATAATTCTTAAGCGATTCCAGGATACTTCAATTTGCTAATCGGCTCATCAATGACATCTTGCAACATGACATGAGAGATTTATGCTAGTGCATTTAGTTGTGATTCCAGGATACTTCAATTTGCTAATCGGCTCATTACAACCTCGTTAACAGTGATTCCAAACAAACGGACAAATGCGATAGTATCATGATAATAAGTTGTCATGAGATAATCTAAGCAAGCGTAACCAAATGCAATTGAGCGTCGCATCACAACATCGTATATTTTGGTACATTATATACAATATAAAATAACAAGTCACTAACATGACGCCGTATTTTGGTTCATTGCAGTTTTTACAGAAAATGGCACCATGCTGCAAGCTTATTAAGCTTGCCTCGACTAGAAGGTCAAGCCAAGTCGAGCCTAGACCCGCACAATTATTGTTTCTTCTGACACCCGCTAAACACGTATCATTTTATAGTTCATAGTGTTCTTCCCTCCTCCTCAATTTCCCCATCCTCAAGACCACCAAAAAACAAACACATAACAAAGCATCTTCCAAATCAGTCACCAAAAATGTACCCACAAACACCCAGATTCAGTAAATACAAATCAAGCTCAAGGCTATTCGAGATACAGCCGAGGCTAATGTAAATATGTCCGCTTATAACGACCCAATTTCATGGTTGCGGCTAATAACCGTAGTTTATACAGATTGTTAGGTATAAACATAAGCAAACCGTGCTAATCATTTCCCCCACCATTGTAATCATTTGCCCCGCCATGGCTGCAAATGTAATTATTTTAAACCTCGTCAGTAAATTAAACACAAACATGCCAAAAACACCTCAATGCAGTTTCATGGTTGCGAGCTTAAAACACTCGCCCCACCACGAAGCAAATAATATCAATACAGGTGCCAAACACCCAAATACTCGTGAGAACACTCGCAAAGTAACTTTTGACAACATTTAACAGCAAATGACATCATGTTATGGGTCATTTGGGAAGTCAACATAAGTCAACCACACACGTGCCAGAAGCAGTTATCAACCCAAACACATTTTCCCGCCCAAACTCCTCCTTCCTCTCATTTCCCTTTAAATACCTCCTTCCTCCCATTTAGTGGTTTAGCTAATGATTTGTAAAACACTCTTCTTTCCTCTATAATTCTCTTGTACAATCAATCGTTCAACTAATAAAACTATCACTTGAATTTCTATTTCTTTGCTTGAGATTCTAGTCTAGTTTTAGTCCTTCTTCCAGTTTTGTTATAAACTTGAGTTGGACATTATATTTGGTATCAGAGCTATCCATCCTGGTGGCTTGCATCATCATCGAGATATCTTTTCCAATTATTATTCGGTGAAAACGGTTATATTCTGGTGAGTTCTATGGTTTTTTGAGGAATTCTTGGCTACCAATTCAACATCAACACATCAGGTTCATCATTAACAATCATTAAGAATTCAATAATGGACAAAGATTTAAAGAAAGTGGTCGTCAAAACAATCAGGTCATCAATTCAGGCTTCAATGGCAGATTTTAACAAAAGGTTAGAGAGTATTACAACTAGTCAAAATATCATGATGGGTAAAATCCAAACAGCAACTGCAAAACCCTTACACAATGGTGAAAATTTCCAATTTTCAGGTTGTGATCTTAAAGATTCGAGTTGTGATTGGTATCTTGTAGATGAATTGGGATCATTAAGGGTAAATGATGGTGATAATGAAGCAATATCTGGAAAAAGAAAGGTAAAGAACGAAAGAAAGATTGATGATAGAAGTCAAGTACATGAGGTGTTCGATGAAATACCAAAGATCAAGAAACCTCGACAAGATGGTTTGGTTAAAGAATATTATGATTTGTTTAATTCATTTGTTGCTAGAATGGGTTTAGACGATTTATTTCATGTTAAACTCTTTATTTGGGGGTTAAAACCCGAAGTTTAAAAGGGAGTTAGCTTGTTTAAACCAAAAAATCTCTCGGAAGCATACTGTTTAGCTAATTTGCAAGAAACAAATAATAGTTTTCAGATGAATTAGTCATTTTTCTATTTTCCAAAATTCAATCATTCAAAAGGATTAGCCAAAAATGGCATCGAAGATATTGTTCTTGGTAAAGATAAAGAAGCTTGTAAAGAGCGTGATAAAAGTAATCCAGTTGAGTGTATTGAAGGTTTTGACGATCAATGGTCTAAAATAATCGTTGGTGGTTATGATACTCAAGAAGATATTGGAGGTATGGAAAAGTTTGAGGAGAATAGTGTCAAGGAGGGTGGAAACGAGGATGATGTTGAAAAGTGTTAAAGAATGTTAAAAGTAAGGGGGATAAGGATCCGTTGAAGATAAGTTTTTGGCATCAAAAATTGTGATCAAGAGGGCTTCAGTATAGTAGAAAATGAAAGGAAAAAAGGTTACTGAAGACATTAGGACTATTGATGTACTAAACTCAGAAAGGGAATGGAATCAACTAAAATGTCCAAGTTGGTGTTGATAATGCAAGATATGAAGTTGGGTTATTACAAGTCAAAGATGTGTTATTGTTGGGGTTACATGAGTGTTTAAATTGTTCAGACCGTAACACAAATGGTGAGTTCATTTTAAGAGCTGAACAAGTGTTTGATCCAAGAGGTATACACAGTTTTGATATATGCATAAAGGTTACCAAAGATCCTGGTATCACTTTATGAGCAACCAAGTTTGAGGGTATACTTGATCATGGATAGTAATGATGGTTATATGGAAAGGCTGTTCAAAAAGAAACAGTGTTACTTTTGGTAAATTAAAATGCTGAATACAAAAAGGGAGGCGAGCTTGTGTTGAAGCAGTGGATACTAATCATTTCAAGGTATGTTGTACATACGTTCCTAGTGACCTACCACAAGGGAATATTGGCAGTAGATATGGTGATGCTTTTGTGTAGACAATTCTACTGGATTTTGTTGTATGGTAACTAAGTGTAAACGGCTTTGTGATAATGACAAAACAAGAGTAGAAATTAAAGAAGGGAAGGATGGGGAACTAGAAGAAATTAAGGGGAATTGTGTTTCATTTGTAAGCTGTATTTTAGAAGATGTTTTGGCTGATTCATGTGATAATTTTGCTGAGATAGGCAGTTGGAACAAGATGGAAAGGACTATCGAAAAAAGCTCGACATAGAAGTGGTGCGAAACTAGTGGTTTTAAAAAGCATTTACTGTGATACAGTGGAACTAAGAGGATGTGCGCATTTTGATATCTGGAAATGGCCTAATAGAAAGAAAAAGATGGGAAAGAGTCATGCTATGGAGCTTGCTCTTCTTTTGAGATTGGAGATTTTAAGTACACAAAGGGGTGGGGGGGGGGGGTGATTGGTTAAGGCTCCAACTAACATGAGGATTTATCAGGAAGGTAGATCAGCAAAGGAAGATATTCGGAAACATTCTTCTCACTTGGTTAGTGATCTTGAGGACAAGATCATTTTCAAGGGGATGGATTGTTATGGGTCATTTGGGAAGTCAACATAAGTCAACCACACACGTGCCAGAAGCAGTTATCAACCAAAACACATTTTCCGCCCAAAACACCTCTTCTATTTTTTATCAATTTCCCTTTAAATACCTCCTTCCTCCCATTTAGTGGTTTAGCTAATGATTTGTAAAACACTCTTCTTTCCTCTGTAATTCTCTTGTACAATCAATCGTTCAACTAATAAAACTATCGGCACTTTAAAATTTCTATTACCTTTGCTTAGATCTAGTCTAGTTTTTAGTCCTCTCCTATTTTGTTATTAGAACTCGAGTTGGACATTACATTACTGCATAATATTAAAAAAAATCATAAATCAATTTAATTCACCCTTAAAATCATCAAACGAAACATGAAAACATACTTTAAAACCCAAAATTAACAAAATCACCAAACTACGACAAACCCTAATTTTATATGTATAAAAAATAAGATTGAATCACCATTTTTTTGTTTATGGAATAATCACGTCAACCAAATATGTTAAGCTTGTCTGGACTTAACTTCACAAATCAACAACCCTTGTATAATAACCGATTACCAAACAACTTCTTGACTTGTAGCCGAAAACCAAATCACCGAATTAGGGTTTATAGGAAAACCCTAATTTACCGAATACCTATGAACCGAAAATTAAAAGAACCCGAAACCCTTGTTGGGTTTTTTTATCTTCGAACCACAATAACCACAAGCACCTCGTGCTATAATCTTGAACGTTAAGCTATGAAGAACCAAGAGTGATCGATTAAAACCTTGATGGTTTAATCGAATTCGGTGTGAACAAAAACCGAAAACCAAAGAACCCTTTGAGAGGGTTTTATGAAATCGGTGGGGAAAGAAAACAAAGAAAAAACCCGAATGTTTTGAGTGACTTTTGGAAGTTGTGTATCGTCTGTTTTGAGGTAGATATCAAGGGTATTTATAGCCCTTGAATCCTACTCTTGATAAACTAGGAAAAAAGTCATATTCTAATCACAACACATCTTTTCCTTTTTTATATTTATCCAAACCGAATTCTAGATTCTATGGAATATACTAATTCGATTTCCAGCTTTTTAAGACATCACAAGTTTATGTCTTAATTCGGTTTAGTCCTTGTGGTTTGTATTAATAACGTTTTTAAAGTATAAAACATATTCTCCGTGTATTAACGTGTGTGCCCCCAATAGGCTCACATATTCGTAAGGTACACGTGTTATCCGACTACCATAATCCAACACCTATTTTAGACCGAGTCACCATATGATGACCAGATGGGACTAATGTTTGAGGTTCAGCGATCGGTGATGAGGTGGAAGATGAAATAAGCGATTGATCATACGGAGGTGACTGGTGAGGAGAAGGTGTATCGGTATACAAATCACAAGGTACAACGGGCAGTGAGATGACTGAGGCTGATGGTGTGGCTGCAGACGAGGACATAGTAGGTTGTAATGTAGAGACCAAGGAAGCATCACAATATATGGATAAAAGTAGTTGAGGAGGTGATGTTGTGGGAGAAAGAGGAAATTGAGTCTCGTCAAATTGGGCATGAAACGTGATGTACATGCATGGGGTGGAAAGATCAAAGCATCTGTAGCCCTTGTATTGAGTACTATAACCAATGAAGACAAAGGGGCACTTGGTGGTGCAAGCTTATGTGAAGTGTCCGCGTAGATACCGGACGGGCCCCATATCCGAACGGGTCGGACTGGTCCGGACGGGCGCACTACATCAACCCAAAAGAAGACAAAACGTTAGACTCGATAAAGAGGGACACCTCTTTAAACCGTTGGACAATAACAAACACTTATGCAACATCACTATCCCGGGAATTAAGGAGCGATGTCTCCAAGGAGTACCGACACCCAAGGCAAAGGCTAGACATAGGTCGTCTCCTTCATTCCCAAGGTGTCAAGAACAGTATTTCTAAACAGTACTTCAAGTAGTATAAATGCTCAAGCATTTACTACTTGAAGGGCAGCATTAATTTCACCACACACACATTTATTACTTACAGCCCCTTCAGCTCTTACTTATAGCCCCTTCGGCTCTTACAAAAGTACTTACTTTCACGCCCGAGCTTGGTCCTGGGTCAACACCCGGGGCGAGCTAACGGGTTTTCTGTCTTACTTTCAGATACTTAGGTGGATTACTCGTCTAGAAGCGTGGGAACTCTCCTATCTCCTCTAGAACGGTAAATTACTTAAACAAATTGGCGCCATCCGGAGGGTCAAGACGACCGAGAAGGAACTCCCCCTCTAACAAAAGAACAAATCGAAGGGCACATATCCGCTATGAAGTCTATAATCAAAGAGCACAACAAGCAAAACAAAGCTAACCCGATACGGCTGAACTTCGAGATTGAAGACCAAGACACCAATGAAGACCGCATTGTGAAGGGAAAGGAGATTGATGATGAAGGTTTAAGTAAGCCTTTCAAAGAAACATTAAAGACGCCCTTTACGCGAAGAATAATTGAGTTCTCTGGTCCAGAACATAGCATGCCAACCAACATCGCATTGTACAACGGGTCCACTGATCCGGTAGACCATTTGAATCGTTTTGTGGGGGCAGCGAACTCGGGGAATGGCCCATGCCGGTATGGTGCCCGAATGTTTCAGCAAACTTGGACGGATCAGCCCAGGGGATGGGTATGAGAGCCTGTCCCCCCAATAGCCTAGATGAATGGTGGAGGCTGTAGATGAGGCTTTCACCACTAGATATTCAACCAGGAAAGCGTGTTACAAAGAACCTCACGAAATCACCAAGATAGTGAGAAAAGCCAATGAAACCCTAACGGCATTCAAGGAAAGATGGACTGTGGAGACGGGATTCATCATTGGTGTTCCGGAAGTTATGAAGATTTCATCATTCAAGGACTCTGTTAAGTCCCCCGAATTAGCCAAGCGTTTTGCTAGGTAATGAGCCCAAGACGGTCAAATGAAAGGATGAACGGTTAGATGAGTTGTAAGGGTCCGGAGAAAAAGGCCAAATACGCCCTTGCGGAAAATTACCGTCGGGCAGAATCACGAGACATCCATCGTTTCGATTGTCTTTTCCTTTGGCAGGGTCACGAGACGTCCACCAACGACTGACTTTTCCAGCTGCCAGAAGAGACGACCGAGACGGTCGGAACGGCCCGGGAAAAGATTTCCGAAAGGGCGACTATAGGAATTCTTATAAGGTCAAAGACAACTTCAATACGGGAAGACACAGAGCTCTATACCCCCAAAGGGAGCACACAAACAGACCCGTGCCAGTACTTTCATTAGATTCCTTGACGAAGTGCCTAAAAGAAATTACTGGCAACGGAAAGCAACTGCAACTACCACAACAAAGAACTGTGGCTAATCGTTAAGGACGGTGCGACCCAGACAAAATACTGTGATTATCACCAGGACAAGGGTCATCATACAAATGACTGTATCCAATTGAGAAAGCAACTTGAAATCGCCTTAGAATCAGGAAGGCTTAATCACTTGATGAAAGATCTAAGGCAAAGGGTGGAAAGGAGAACAAAATAGGAAAACCCTCCGGTTCAGAATGGGTAAATTAACCATGGTCAATCGTTCACTCTTCTAAAAAGGAAGAACGAAAAGGACCGAGAAGTGCAAAGAAGCACGGAGTCCTTGGATGAAAACCCTACATCTCTTTCCCGCCAATTAATAATGACAGATGATGCGATCGGACGAGCCACTGATAATAGAGCGAGGTTGAAGGATTATTCGGAAGGCGGGTCTATGTTGGGACGAAGGAATCATCGGTGAGGTCATGTTCGAACATTGCTTTCGAGAACCTTTCGGGAGAAAGTGAGAGGCGGACTAGGGAAACTTGAACGGGATTTGGTGGGTTTCGCTAGGGGAGGTAGCAAAACCCTTGGGAAAATTGACCTGAGTATGTTCGGGATGAAGGATTGAGCCGGATGACATCAATGAAATTTCATAACATCCGCGCACCATCCCCTTATAATGTCATATGGGGGGTAAGGCTGAGATACTGCATGCATCCCATCAACCTATTCATGCAATGATCACAATTTCCAACTCCAAAGGTGAATGCTACTTTAGATCGCTCGAACAATTTCAATTGCTGAATGCCGACTCAGAGAAGAGAAACATATGATAAGGGAAGAAACGCCCCAAGAAGAAGAGGACGTGGATGTTACCGAGCAGATAATTGTCAACCCTAGCTTTCCAGACAAAATGGTCACCATTGGAGGAAGACTCTCCAAGGGCTGTAAGGAGCAGCTGAAAACGCTTCTGAAAGGCAACATGGAGGTGTTCGCTTGGGAATCTGCCGACATGACGGGGGTCCCTCGAAAGGTCATAGAGCATGCTCTCAATGTAAACCCTTCCCTCGATCCAGTATGTCAAAAGAGAAGAACTTTCTCCCCAGAAAAAAGTGAGGCAGTTAATGTAAAACCTAAAATTCTCAACAAGTGTAAAATTACCAAAATACCCCTAATGCAAGAAAATTCCATAAAAGCTTAAATAAACTTCATTTAAATGTTAGAAATTATAAAAATGCAACAGGTGACAATTATGAAATTTTTGTAAGGTTAAAATACCTTAAGAAAAATAATTAATATTAAGTATAGATATTTATGCCGAAATTTTATGTATTTATTTATTTATAACTTTACAAATTAAATCAAAATAAAATAGGATAATTATAAAATAAATTAGGCAAGATAAAAAAAATCAGATTTAGTCTTTTGAAAGCCCTAAAATTCGGCCAAGAATCCCCATTATAATTCTTTATACATTTTTAATTTTGTTAAACCCTAAAAACAATAAGTCCGAACCCTAAAAAACTAAAAGTGGGGCATATCAAGAATTTTTCCAAGGCTTGCTACGATTTTTATAGGTGATTTGAAGGTCAAGGGATTATGGGGAAAAATAGTGGAAGATGTTTTTTAAGGATTGTTCGATTGTGTGTTTGTTTTGGGTTTCGAATAAGAAATGGGTCCAATAATCATTAAATCACCAAGAATCATTAAAGGATATTTTTGTATCTCATTTATCATCATTATATCCCATTAAATATACCTTGGGAAAAATGTTCATGCATTTTATATTGCTCGAAATAATTAAAACATATTCGAAACCCTAATTTTTAGCTAATTATGAAATCGGCATATAAAAATTATTTGTACAATTGATTTTATATTTTTCTAAGGTTTTTTATATCATATATGACTCAGATAAATTGTTGGAAAAATTTAGGAAGGATTCGAATAATTATTGGGGATTTTTCTTAGTTTGCCGATTTTCGAATAAAAGGAAAAAGGAAAGAAAAATGATAAAATAAATTAGGGTTAGGGTTTTGCTATTTTTTCCAGGTGAATTTAATGCTAATTATTGGGAAATAATTATGTTTGTGGTTGGAGAAAAATTAAAATTAGGGTTTGTTGATTTAAATGTGTTATCGAATTTGATATTTAAAGTGTTAAGGGGGTGATTTGTAATTTCTGAAGATATGGGGTCTATGTTAGACATGTTTATTTATAATTATTGTATTCGTTATAAATTAAGTTGGGGGGTTATAAAATGTCATTTTGATATTATTTTGGATTAAAAATGGTTAATTACATATAATAAGTAATTAGAAAGTTATTAATTAAAATAGAGGGACTGAAAAATTGTAAATTCTGGAAAAGTTTATAAGGTTTTGGTAGTGTTTAATGTAATAAAAGTATTGATTTTGTCATATTTGAATCTATAAGGGCTTGTTTTGTAATTATGGATAATTAATGATTTTGTTTAATTATTTTTAATAAAACAAAAAGGTGCTATATATGTAAATTGTATAAATTAAGGGTTTCACTTGTAAATACCAGAATATGAAGTATAATCTGAATAAAATAGTTGAACTTTGATTTTTACCCTTTTAACACTTGAAAAATTGTTTGATTTTGCATTATTAAAACCTTAAAATATGGAAAGTTGTCATATTTAACCCTAAACTTGTAAGGTTGGTATATTAAGTCCCTAAGCTATTCAAAATACTTAATAGAATCTCAAATGATGAATATTACTAATTTTGGAAAGTTACTAAAAATAGAAAGTTACTAAAAATAGAAAGTTACTAAAAATGGAAAGTTACTAAAAATGGAAAGTTACTAATTTTGGAAAGTTACTAAAAATAGAAAGTTACTAAAAATGGAAAGTTACTAATTTTGGAAAGTTACTAAAAATGGAAAGTTACTAAAAATAGAAAGTTACTAATTTTAGGAAGTTACTAAAAATAGAGGTTACTAAAAATTGGAAAAGTTACTAAAAAGGCGAAAGTTACTAAAATAGAAAAAGGATGTATACTTTAAATGAATGGTTTGTAAATCGAATTCATCATTCTTTATGTTCGGTCAAGAGGGAGAAGTGATTTTGATATTCCTGTGGTGTTTTCTTTGGTTTATTCTTTGCTTCGGAATAACGTACAGATATTCTGACCATATGTTAAGGTTTCTATGACATATTCCTACTCTATCTTGATTTCTTATGTGATTGGCTACATTTGCTCTGAGCCTTTTATTTTGGTTTTTATATGATCTGACATTATGTTTATCCATTTTAACCTGCTATTGATACCTTTGATATTTGAACTTGACATTGAACCTTTGTATGATCCCTTTGAAATTGAAATATGATAAGACTTTGTAGCGCTTTGAAACCTTAAGTTGAGAACCGAGCCATTATTGGTGTCATAGACATGAATGGGTAACTGGTGTGTCATTGATGCACCTTGGCATGACTCATGTGTGAGGACGTGATTTATCATACCGTTACCCCATTTGGATATCTATATGTGCACCTATGAAGATTATTATTTGTTTTAGGGGGTATGGATGCATCCTAGATGTGTTTTGTATTCGATGGATTAGTGACATTATGATATTTGGATTTTTGGTGACTGATGTTTTGGGATGCAATCCACGTCTTTACATTTGGAGCTAGTACTCCATGGTTACTATGCTGTGATTTGTTGTGGGCTTGGTTAGTGGACTTGATTCGATTTTCTGATTATCTTTCCTTACACATGAATTGACTTTCTGATTTGTCTTACCATTTTATTTTGTGTTCATTGATCATGTCTTGTGATATCCTTTGCACCTTATATCGTATCCTTGACTTTTCTGTTATTCTTTTGCGTATTTGATTATATATATCTGTTCACTGGGCTTTGTAAGTCAGCCGCACTTTCTTTTCCTGCGGCAGGTATTAGCTAGGAGCTGGGGGGGCTTCTTTGGGATATGAGTGTTGATGTGTGGACTTACCCTAGATATCTTAGTTGTTGATAAGGATTTGTTTACTTTTCGAGACATTCGTTATTTCAGTTTATTTCGTTTGGGATTTGTCACTTTTAAGAAATTATGTATCTTAAGTCATCGTTGACTTTATTTCCTTTGGTTATTTTATTCAGAGACATCCGCTGTTTATGTTGTGTTTAATGCTTATGTATGCCTTTTGATGTACACCTATTTATATTACTTCTACCCTTTCGGGTCGGGGGCGCTTGGCACGTTGACAATTTATGGTATCACGAGCATGCAAGGTTTATCATGAACGAGGTCTTATCGACCTTAGAGCTTACTCGGCTATGACCTATGAGGGTTGGGTAGATATTAGGTTCCTTCTGCGTAATCTCTTCCGTTACTATCTTGTTTTTCGTTTTGCTAATAGTTTTCTCGAATCGTCTCGGATGGTGACTACCCGTAGAAACTCGGATGACTCCTACACCATTAATTGAACGTGTAATCATTTCAACCCCAATGAAAAACCATATGCTTATTGACCATGAATATGTTAACTGCCCTCTACGTTTTGATGATCGTTTGGTTCGTCTTGCGAATTTGCTTCATATCCATATGCTCGACTTTGATGTGATTCTTGGCATGGATTGGTTGGCTTCTCATCGAGCTACCATTGACTGCTATGCTAGGACTGTGATCTTTGGTAACGTTCGCCAACCTGAATTTGTTTATCATGGTACCTCACCGCTTATAAGTCCAGTTAAGCTCATCTTCTGCTATAAAGGCGCGTACTTGATTTCTCTATGGGTGCAGGTTTTATGGCTTTTGTTATGGCACACAATTTTGTGAGAGTCATAATATTGAAAATCTTTCTGTTGTTATGAATCGATGATGTTTTCCCGATGAATCTTCCTTGGACTTCCTCCGGGCTAGAGAGATTGAATTTGGCATTGAGTTAATTCCCGGTGCTTGAAACCTATCTCAAAGGCTCCGTATGTTGGCACCTGTTTGGAATTGAAGGAGTTAAGGAAGCAGTTACAGGAGATGTTGGGAGAATGGCTTTATTTGACCCCAGTGTTTCACCTTGGGTGACTTTTTGCAACGGTTCTTATTTGTTAAGAAGAAGGATGGGAGCATGCGCTTGTGTATTGATTACCGCGAACTCAACAGTTATTACGATTCGTATCCGCTATCCTCTTCCGCGAATCGACGTATTTGTTTTGGTACAACTGCAAAGGGCCAAATATTTTTCTAGATTGATCTGCGATCTAGTTATCACAGCTTCGTGTGAGAGAGCAGGATATTTCTAAGACTGCTTTTCGTACGCGTTATGGCCACTACGAGTTCTTGGTTATGCCTTTCGGTCTGACTAATGCTCCTGCCGTGTTTATGGATTTGATGAACCGTATTTTCCACGAGTACCTTGATAAGTTCGTTATTGTTTTCATCGACGACATCCTCGTTTACTCTAAGTCTGAAGAAGAGCATGAGCGACATCTACGGATTGTGTTGGAGATTCTTAGACAGAAGAAGTTGTATGCGAAGTTTTCGAAGTGCGAGTTCTGGTTACAGCAATTCTCGAACAAGTCGAGTTCCTTGGTCTTTGTATTGCAGACGGCATCATTATGGATCCATCAAATGTGAAGCGTATCACCAAAATGGCCGAGAGACTCTACTACGGTGCACGGACGTAGGTCTGAGAAGTTTTCTGGGGCTTCTTGCTGGCTATTACCGACATTTTGTTGAGGGTTTCTCCCGATTAGCTTTACCTCTTACCCAGCTGATGAGAAAGGGTGAGAAGTTTGTGTGGACGGATGAGCGTCAGGAGAGTTTTGAGGAATTGAAACGGAGATTGGTGTCTGCTCCGATATTGACTCTTCCATCAGGTTCCGGTGGTTTTTAGATATACAGTGATGCATCGAAGAAAGGTTTGGGTTGTGTTTTGATGCAACATGGGAAGGTGATCGCCTACGCTTCAAGACAACTGAAGCCTTATGAAGTAAATTATCCAACCCATGTCTTGAGGTAGCGGGGCGTGGATGCCGTGGTTTTTCATTGAAAAATACTGGGACAATATCTTTATGGTGATGCTTGTGTCTTATTTACAGATCATAGAGAGTTCTAAAATATTATTTTTTACTCAGCGAGAAAACTTAACATGAGACAGAGAGAAGATGGTTGGAAACTTTTGAAGCATTTATGACATCCAACATCCAGTACCATCCGGGCAAGGCTAATGTGGTTGCCGACGCACTTAGTCGAAAATCTGGGATGATAGCTTGTTTTGATTCCATAATCCTTCATGATTTAGAGCGTTTGGATGTTGAGCTATGTGTACGAGGTTCTGGTGGCTATTGGGCGAGTATGAGGATAGAGTCTAACCTCATGCTACAGATCAAAGAAGCTCAAAGGGACGACGGTGAGTTGTGGGCTATTGTGCAGAATGTTGAAGACGGTAAACATACTGAGTTCAGTGTTGATGATGACGTTATTGTGAGGTTTAATGATAGGCTATGTGTTCCTATATGATCAGCACCTTCGCACTGAGAAGGTTATGACGGAAGTCATAGTTCTCCATTTACTATTTATCCAGGTTCAACCAAAATGTACAGAGATTTGACAGTTACTTTTGGTTGAAGGCATGAAACAAAGATGTGGCGACGTTTGGTTCCAAAATGTATGAACTTGGTCAGCAGGTAAAAATTGAACATCAGAGGGCTAGTGGTTTGTTACAGCCGTTGGAGATTCCTATGTGGAAATGGGATGAGATTTCCATGAAATTCATTATGTTTTCTACTACTCAAAAAAGGACATTGACATTGACTGCGATTTGGGTGGTTGTTGATCGGCTAACCAAGTCTGCTCATTTCTTACCCATTCGGAAGAACTATGGTATTAGTAAGTTGGCGGAGATTTTTCAACAGGAAATCGTTTTAGACTGCATGGACTACACCGAATTGTCTATTGTGTCTACAGAGATTCGAAGTTTACGTCTCGTTTTTGGAAAGGATTACAGAAAGCTTGGGGAACTCGTCTCTAAGTTCATTACGGCATTTCATCTCAACCGTCCTATCAATGGTCAGTCAGAGAGGACATTTCAGACTTTGGAAGATATGTTGAGGGCTTTATTGCTGCTTTGGAATGGAAAGGTAGTTGGATGATATATTCTGTGCTTGGTGTGAGTTTGCTATAATATAGTTGGCATCTAGCATCAATTGAAGTACCTCTTCGTGTCTTTAGTTAATGGTAGAAAATGTCGAGCACCTAATTGCTGGGATGAAGGTCGAGTGAGCGTTATTGAAGGTCCACGCCGGAACTCATGAGATTACTAATGAGAAAGTGGTTGTTGTAAGGAGAAATTGAAAGAGACTAGGATCGCACATAGAGTTATGCTGATAAAGCATCGACGTGAATTTAATTCGAGTTTCAAGTTGGAGATCGCGTATTTCTGAAGGTTTCGCCATTCAGAGGAGTTAAACGTTTTGGGATCAAGGGCAAGCTCAGTCCTCGATTCATCGGTCCGTTGAGATTTTGGAACGTATTGGAGAGGTTTCGTATCGGTCTGGGCATTCCTAGCAGTTATCGCATGTTCAGATGTTTTCATGTATCTCCTTTGTGGGGTACCATTATCATACCATTGCATGGTCGCTATCTTATCCTTTTGATCAAGATTCACCATCTGATATGTCTTTGTCCGAACCGAAGAACACTGAATCCATTTCCTAGATCGTCAAAGAGAGAGTCATGAGAAACAAAGTTATATTCCTTTAGTGAAGATACTTGGCAGTCTTAGTCTACAAGTTTAGGCTAAAGACTTAATGTATAAACTATAACAATTGGCTAGTTTATATATACTGTTATCACTTGTGTGGTGGTAAATTTTGGTTTAAAGAATTGTTTTACTCGTTTGCTCTTGGGAAGGTATATGACTAGGGATAGATATCGTTAATAAATATACGTTTATTAACCCGACAGTTTATACACCGATAAACCTTGACTTTAAATACCATAATACTTTTATTGTATTAAGTCCAGTCTGACACTTTGGGTATTTATAAAATCATTTAAGTTTCTTAACATACTTTTAAGTTTCCAAGTTTGACAACCTTAGTCCTTTTATTTAAGTTTGGTTATATTCTACTTTTAACCCCTAACTTCCCAAATTGTCACTTTTAGTCCTTCAACTTTACAAAGTTGCAATTTAGGTCCTTATAGGTTTCACATCAGCCCTTTAACTTTCAGAATGTTTAAAACAGTCCCTATACTTGTTAAAATCGTTAGGGTCTGATCAGCTTATTCCATAAGTTGTTTAGCTCGTTATTGGGCTTCTTGGGTCCATTAAGGTTTCGAACAAAGTTCTAAAGGTTTGGTTCGGCCCCTTAGTATTTGTTAAGACTATTAAGCCTATTTGTGTTTGTATAAGCTGCGTAGGCTTTCCAATAAGTTGTTAGAGCTTGAGCTTATGGGCTCACGTTGGGCTTCGTTGGGCCTTTGGTTATGGGCTGCCGAGCCCATTAAGCCATCATATCAATTTTGTTGGTTTTATAATGACATATGGTTTGTTGTATTAAGGTTTTATTTCGGGTTCCTTTCCTTAAAGTGGCTCGCACTCATATTTTATATTTACCATGTCGAAACCTATGTCTCTAATATAAAACGTACGCGCCTTAATGATCTCCTAGGCTTGTCATTTTGTGTGACGAGCTATGGTTTCCCACATGACATAATTTTGAATAACTGACTTCAACCTTAACCCCTTTCAAGTCATATACGTCCCGTGCTATTAGAAAAATGATCTTGTTCACAAGATTAGATGTCGAGTTTTCAAATGATACGTTACATCTAATTTAAAGTAACCATGTTTAACATTTTAGAAACGTTTATCACACAAGTCCTAACCATATCCATACATATACATACGTAACTTGCAAGATATACATGTATTACGCGACCTTGTCACGTATTCGTGACATGCGTGGTTGAAACCCATGCATGTCCGCATCTTCCTTGACGTGCAACATGTAAACCAAACATGACCCTAGTCACAATGGCAAGGTATTAACGAATGCGGGTTAAGCCAAGCATACATGAACCATGTGGTTCATGCGTACGTGACATGCATGGTTGAACTACGCATGCTCACTGTTTTGGGCTCACACCACAACACTTGACGTGACCTTATGTCACGTATAGAAGTAAAGTGAAACTAAACAAGGAATGTACCAAGAATGGTTCACTTATAATAGTCCTAAGCTTGAATGAATGCCGAGTAAGAGTGAGTAACCCAAACCGCGACCAAAAACCCTAGCTTTCAAAAGCTCTTAATATTTTGAAACCCTAGTTTCTTGACAACCCCTTGTATGCGAGATTTTAGAGATTGAATCCTTGGAAGAATGAAGTGATAATATTATGGACGAAAGGTGTTTTGGGTTTGTGTTTCCTTGTCGTGATTAAAGAGAGAGCAAGAGAGGTTTAAGAAAGCTTTGAGTGGTAAGTTAATAGCTTTGATTTTGTGTGTTTACTTGAAACTGTGTTCGTGTATATAAGCAAAGGAACACACCAAAGCTTAACTTTCTTACTAACTCACTCCTTTTTCACTAACTCTAGGTTAGTTAAGGTCTTCTAAGTACTAAGTGTAAGACCTTGTAAGATTTATAAGTGATTATGTTCATCCCTAAGAAGTTGGACGCCTAAGATGGATTAAAGGGTACAAAGATGTGACAATCTTTAGTTATATGTGCTAAGATGGTACTTAACCTAGTATCCTTTGGGTAATAGTACATGGTTTGATTAGGTTTATTTGTTTTATGCATGGTTTAGCCGTATATAATCGGCCTTGGTGATTTCTTGGCATAAAATTTCATAAATTTTGTATTTAGGGATTTTATGTAAAAATTTAGGGATTAAAAAATGTGGGTATTGGTTTTGAGTCTAGGTAAGTCTTAAGGTTATTCGCGAGGTGTGTCCCCTCCCCGAATGTTAAATTTTTTGTATTTGCGAAAACGTAAAAACCCTTTACGATGACCAATAAAAATACAATTACGCAAAGTTTAATTAATTTGTTCTTCTTAATAACTATTTTAATAACTTGGTGATGTAAAACCTTAATTTTTATTTTTTTAGTGACCGTTTTTACTTAAATGATTTATTTTTCTTAAGCCCTACGCTAATTTGAACTTAAAAGTTAAATTAAAAGTAAAACGCGTTTATCGTCACCAAAATAACTATTGACCCAAATAATAGGAAGTCCCGTAAGAATGACCTGAAAATTGTGAGAAATGTTTTTTTTTTGCACCTTGCCTTGACTAGGGAAAGAAAGAAACACACAACATGCCACCCCATCACTCAGTTTGTTTTCCTAAAGAAGACATGCAAAAGATCATGCAAAAGATGCTGCCAACGCAAACCTAAACAAGGAACCAACCATCCCTAAAACAACAATTTCCATATCTCCAATCACTACAACAACTGCACTCATCATTCCTACAACCTTATTGAAACTTGAAGGTGTGAATGAAGAGATCGAAAATATGTCTCATGAGGGCCCAGGGTAAGATCAGAACTGAACAGAAGGGATCGAAGACATTGCTTTCTTGCCTTTGTCCAACAACTGAATAGAAGGGCCCAGGGTAAGATCACAAACTGTGATATGTTATTAAAGGGAAAATGGTCCTATAAGCCTGAAGGTATATAGATTTTGTGATAAAAAGACTGAAATAGCCGTTAAATGTTTAACGAAGCGCAGTGGAAATTACGTTAATATAATAATTTTGTTTTGGTTTAATTTTTTTTTGATTTTTTGTTTTTTTTGTTTAGTATATTTAAAACAGTGTTATATTTATTTTTTTAAAAATAAGTTAAATTATTTTTGTATATATGTGATATAAGTTTGACAGTAAGGATTTTTTTTCAACAGAAGTTTTTATGATATAGACTATTTTCTGAGTTATGAGTTGTAGTATTCTATTAGGTAGACGTATTTCGTTCCATCTAAAAACATCCTAGAAACTGCAATATAATTAGTCGGGGCTAAAAGGTCAACTGGGTTAAGTAAGGTAACCAAAACAAATGTAACAATGATTTACTTAGCGAGTTCAAATGCTTTTTAAAAGGTCGCCGTCTATCATATCAAATCTACAATCAACAAAAATAGGCAAAAACCCCAAAATGGACGAAAGACCGTAAGGAAGGGAAAAAAAATAAAAGATATATAACTGCAAAGTCGAAGCGGTTATGGGTTTCAAGTACAAGTGTTTCTTGGATGCCTACAAAGGGTATCATCAAATCCAAATAGTAAAAGAGGACGAAGAAAAAACACCTTTCTACACGAAGCAAGGAACGTATTATTATACGAAGATGTCGTTCGGTCTAAAGAACGCAGGGGCCACCTATCAAAGACTGGTAGACTCGACCTTCCAAAACCAGATAGGAAGAAACCTGGAAGCATACGTAGATGATATGGTAATCAAAAGTAAAGAAGAGACAAGTCTCTTGGCTGATATAGCAGAGACATTTGAAAGCTTGAGGACAATAAATATGAAGCTAAATCCCAAAAAATGTTCGTTCGGAGTAGAGGAAGGCAAATTTTTGGGGTACATGGTCACTTCGGAGGGAATCCGGGCGAATCCTAAAAAGACGAAAGCTATATCAGATCTTCAATCTCCTAAAACATTGAAAGAGATGCAAAGCCTCAGCGGGAAACTAGCTTCTTTAAATCGTTTCCTGGCCAAATCAGCCGAAAGGGCCCTCCCTTTCTTCAATACACTCAAAAATATAACAAAGGAGAACAAGCACGAATACCGATGGACCCCGGAGGCGGAGGAGGCATTTCAGCAGATGAAGAGACTGATCATGTCACTTCCGTCGCTGACACCACCTTTCCCGGAAGAGACGTTGTACGCATACCTAGCGGTGTCTAGGGAGGCGGTCTCCGCAGTGCTCTTGACAGACCGGAATGGAAGGCAATGTCCCGTACAGTATGTGAGTAGAACATTAAACGAAGCAGAGAGGAACTACTCCCCGCTGGAAAAATTGGCTCTTTCATTGGTTAACATGACAAGAAGGCTAAGGAGATACTTTGAAGCTCATCCGGTAAAGGTCATCACGGACCAGCCAATCAAAAACATACTCAGTAGGACAGAAGCTTCGGGGAAGCTAGCAAAATATGCAGTAGAGATAGGAACATACAAAATCTCCTTCATACCGCGGAATGCAGTAAAAGGTCAAGTCCTAGCAGATTTCCTTTCCGATGCCCCAGATGGAGAAAGGGAAGATGAATATTTTTGGAGAACGGAGGTCTCTCCGGGGATAGACGACACAGAGGCATGGACCCTTTACACTGATGGAGCGGCCAGTTCAAAAGGCTCAGGAGCCGGTCTTATTTTAACTGGACCCAGTGGAGTGGAATATGCTTATGCCCTCCGGTTAACATTTGCCAGCACCAATAACGAGGCAGAATATGAGGCTCTCCTAGCAGGGCTACGTATAGCGCGAATGATGAATGTCCTATGGATAGAGGTTAAGGTAGATTCCAAGCTCGTGGCCAGTCAGATTAATGGAACGTATGAAGCTAGCAACGGTTCAATGATCAAATACCTAGCCAAAGCTAGAAAGTACATCTCCGAATTTAAGACCTTCTCCATTGAAAACATACCAAGAGGAAATAATCAGAAGGCCGATGTATTGAGCAAGCTAGCTACCGTGCCGTTCCACCACCTTACCAAAGAGATATTGGTCGAGGTCCTGAATGAACGGTCAACGGAGGTCCAAGAAGTACAGACTATAGTAGAAGAGGAGGGTGATAACTGGATGACTCCCATCATCAAATACTTGGAGGAAGGCATAGTACCATCGGATAACAACGAGGCACGAGCTCTGCGTGCCAAGATAGGCCAATATACAATGGAGTCAGGAGTCCTATTCAAAAAGGGGTATTTGATTCCTATGTTGCGATGCGTAGGACCTCTTCAGGCAAATTATGTCATTCGAGAAATTCACATGGGATCTTGCGGAATGCATGTGGGTCCTAGAGCGGTAGTAAGGAAGGCAATGAGACAAGGTTATTATTGGCCCACCATGCATGCAGACGCGAAAACAGAGGTAGATAAGTGTGACTCATGTCAGATTCATGCCCCGATACCAAGACTTCCGAAAACATTCATGACCTCCATCATGGCCCCGTGGCCTTTCTATCAGTGGGGAATGGACATACTGGGTCCGTTAACTCCGGCCAGAGGAGGAGCTAAGTTCGTAGTTGTGGCCATTGATTACTTCACCAAGTGGGTAGAGGCAAAGCCGCTGGTCAAGATAACGGGCAAGGAGATAATTCGTTTCGTGATGGACAACATCATATGCAGATATGGTCTCCCGAGAGTCATTGTCACGGACAATGGGGCGCAACTGATAAACGATCCCTTCAAAAGTTGGTGTAAAAGGTTTGAGATTCAGCAAATGAATACAGCGGTAGCGCATCCGCAGGCTAACGGTTTAGTCGAAAGGGCAAATCGAAGCCTCATGGAAGGAATCAAAACCAGGTTAGGAAGGGAAAAGGCAGGATGGGTAGACGAATTGCCGAATGTATTATGGGCCCACCGTACTTCAATCAAGCAAAGCAACGGAGAGACCCCCTTCAGCCTAACCTACGGGAGTGAAGCGGTTATTCCGGCAGAAATCGGCATGCCGTCCTACCGAACGTTGATGATCAGGGAGGAGTTCAACGAAGAGGAGCAACGTTTGAACCTGGACTTACTACAGGAACGAAGGGAAGCAGCCGCCATACGGGAAGCCAGATACAAGTCAAAAATGGAACAGTACTACAACAAGAAAGTACGCCCAGCGGGATTTAGGCCAGGAGAGTTTGTGTATCGAAGAAATGAGGCAAGTAGAGTGGAGGATCAGGGGAAGCTGGGCCCCAAGTGGGAAGGCCCATACAGAGTTACAGAAGCGTTCGAGAATGGCTCTTACAAGTTGCAAACAATGGAGGACAAGATAGTCCCTCGGACATGGCACGCGATTAACTTACGCAAATGCTATTTGTAGGTCTTAGTATTTCATGAGTTCTGTATCTTTACACATTATATTTAACTAGCGAATGTGATAGCTCGTACCCCAAATTTCAATGGGTAGAGCAATTTTCCGATGAATGATTGTTATAACCTCCGGATATGGAAAACCCACAGGAGAGGTTGATCTGTTGAGCCTTCCGGGGACGAGGCTTGTCCGGGTTTGGGAGTGATGTCGGAGGAGGTGTGGAGAGCTTTGGTTTCTGGAATGACTGGAAGGGTGGTTTCTTTGATGTACCCCGTCGTGATGAGGCGAAGAGATGAGGGAGGGAGTTTGGGGGGGCGGTGAGGAGGGAGATCAAGAGAGAGCAATTTTCCGATGAATGATTGTTATAACCATTGGATAAATAAATCCCACAGACAACTAAGTCACAGGGTAAAAATGATAAGGAAGGGCACAGCCCCTCCGGACAAAATAAATCCCACAGACAACTAAGTCACAGGGTAAAAATGATAAGGAAGGGCACAGCCCCTCCGGACAAAATAAATCCCACAGACAACTAAGTCACAGGGTAAAAATGATAAGGAAGGGCACAACCCCTCCGGACAAAATAAATCCCACAGACAACCAAGTCACAGGGTAAAAATGATAAGGAAGGGCACAACCCCTCCGGACAAAATAAATCCCACAGACAACCAAGTCACAGGGTAAAAATGATAAGGAAGGGCACAGCCCCTCCGGACAAAATAAATCCCAGACAACCACAGGGTAAAAATGATAAGGAAGGGCACAGCCCCTCCGGACAAAATAAATCCCAGACAACTAAGTCACAGGGTAAAAATAATAAGGAAGGGCACAGCCCCTCCGGACAAAATAAACCCCACAGACAGCCAAGTCAAAGGGTAAAAATGGTTTGGAAGGGCACAGCCCCTCCGGACGAAGCGACCTCACGGCAGCTCAACCTATAGGAGAGTCAACCCATTCGAATACAAGTGGAATAAGCAGACAAGTGAGAAATCAAGTGCGACAAAGGCATATTTACAACGGCACCAGAATAAGTTACAATTATCAGTCCCAAAAAAGGGGACATTCGTTCAAAGTTACAAGCAATTCAAAACAAGACCTATCTATTACAAATTACAAAAGCTAAGTCTTCTTAGACGGAGGAGCTTTGGAACCTCCGGAAGCATGTTCGGTAACAGGGTCTTGAAGAGAAGGACCAGTCTTGTCTTTTGAACCGGCCACCTCCGCGGCCCTAACAAGTTTGGGAGCAAAGGCAATACCTCCAGAACCAGCCTTGGGAGCATCCTTGGGAGGAGGGGCAGGATGAAGTTTTAAGAGATCTTGCACCGGCTTCTCAGAGAGATGAGAGATACGATCCACATACGAATAAGTTTTGGAAAACAACCTCTCGTATTCAGCATTCATTTTCTTATCGGAGTAAGGATCAAACCCGTTCATCCTCATCATAATCTCACGGAGCTCCTCTTCGGACCTCGCCTCAGCCAGACCTTGTCCCCATCCAGTCTGGAGTGCATAGTTGAAAGGAACAGAGAGACTTTGTTTGTATTCATGGCTCTGTAGGAGACGCCCCACCACAGTGGGAAGAAGCTTCCTAATAGCATCAGTCTTCTCCCTTTTGGCAAAGGCAAGTTGGGTCCGGAGCTCCTCATTTTCCGAGAGTCTGTCACTAGAAACCCTTTCAGCATAAACCAATGCAGAGTCTTTTTGAGCAAGCTGGCCTTCCAAGTCTTTCACAGCAGAAGAGTGGACCTCATCGGCACTTTTCAATTGTTGCTCCAACTCTTTGATCCGAAGGGCCTGTTCGGCATTAGTAGCCATCAAACTATCCTTTTCAGCCCGAACAGCAGCAAGACCCTCAGAACAATGGGCATGATCCTCGCGGAGTTTCCTGTGTCTCTCAGACAAAGTGTTGTAGAAGTTCTGAACGACATCAAAGTCCTCTCGAGTTCGAACAAGATGACTCCGCGTAGTCTCAAGACTCTCTTGCAAGGCATGGTGGGTGTCATAAAGAGACTCAAACTGACGGAGAGCGTGGGCCTGTGCCATAGCACCACGGGCCAAGGTAAACCAAGCTCTATCCAAAACAACGTTATTGTCCAAAAGATGCATCTCCTCTTGAACACCAGGAGGAACAAGGTTAGCCATTAAATCACGACACTCCTCCGGAGTGGTCACCCGGCTCCTCTGGTGGATTCCCCAAGTCGGAACAAAAAGAGGAGGAGGTAAAGAAGATCCAGCCTCATCGGCACCAACACCTGTGAAACATCACCTATTAGCAAAAAAAAAAACACATAAGAAGACGAAGGGGAAATGAAAGACACACCTCTCGGAAGGGGATCAGGCATAGGAGTTTCCTCTTGAGCAAGGGACTTCCCATTATCCGGACGGGTTGCAGCAGTGGGGATTGACTCAGTTCCAATAACAACCCGTTCCGTAGTGTCGTTAACATGCCTATCCGGCCCTTCAAGATTAACCTCTTCGTCCACATCATCATCAAAATCACCATCTCTATTACCAAGAACCCCTGAATGTTCATCATGATGCTCTTCACTAGGGCGGGTGGTGGTGTTAGCAGAGTCATGTGCAGGAATCTCAAGCAAATTATCTCCTTGAGCCTGAGTAGGGGAAACCACATTTTCACCCCTAGAAACGTCCGAAGCAACCGCCTCTATAGTCCGAAGAGGAGTAGGACAAGGGATTTGATCAGTAGATTTCTCTTTACGCCTCTTCGAACTCCCCTCAGGCCCACTGGCACCTTCGGATCCCCTGTTCTTCTCGGCTTTTCTCTTGGCAGCAGCCTGAGCTTTCCTTATCCTAGTAGCCACTATCTTAGGATCTGAGGCCTCAACCCTTTGTTGTGAATCCGTCTTGCCGGGAACTTGCTCATCCTCACTAAGAGGAGGGGTAGTATGTTGAAGAATGACGTCTTGTTCGGTCAAGGCTCCCCCAGCCTCAATAGTCATCCCGGAAAGAAAAGGAAGACGTAAATACTCCGACATGGTAACAACTACAAAAAAAAACACCAGGTGAGAAAATAAAGGAAGGAATATACACAAAGTCGCAAACAAATGAAAGAGATAAGTGCCCTCTCATTACCATTGCCCTCCGGATCTTTGAACAAAGGACGGAACTTAGGAAATTCCCAAGTGATAGCCAACCCAGCACTAAAAAGCAACCCGCTCGGAATACCACGAATATCAATCGGCTGGTTGGTCAAAGCAATAACATCATCCTCATCGAACCCATCCTTGGGCGCAGGATCACTTATATCCGAATCATGGTGCCTCCAGCACATAGCATCCGGAATGGCTCTTCGATCAATAAAAAAGAAACGCCCTTTCCACTTTTTCATACAAGAGAATGTTTCATTTAAAATCTTGCCTCGAAAATCCTTATCGGCCCTTTTCTCGAAGGAAAACCAATCCCCTTGTTTGCTAAGCTTATAAAAAACCCGGAACAAAGTTACCGAAGGGACGATGTCAAGGCTTCGACAATACAACTCGAATAAGGTCAAGCGGGTCAAGCCCAGCGGCACTAGTTGGGAGATATGTACATGAAAATGCCTAATCACGGCAAGAAGAAAGGTCGAAAAGGGTACCCTTAGCCCGACAAACTCAAAATACTGCTCATAAAGACCAATATACTCGTCAGTCAAACGATCCATGGTCCATTCGGGGGAAACAGCAACAGGGTGTAGATCCCTAGGAATTTTATATTTACGAGTAAGGGCTTTCACTTCCGATGGTTTCATAGTAGAAATGTAACACCCCATGTCACGCTTACTGGACGAAGAGGCTTCGGCTTGCGACCCCATGTCAACTCGTTCCGCGTCAGACATTTTCAAAGATCCGAAGGGGCGAAAACTTACAAAGTCAAAAAAGGAAGAAAGGTATACCTGATCACAGTAAAGAAAAGGCGGCTAGACGAGTCGGATAATTATCTTGCAAACAAGGGACGTTCGACTATGATCTTTAAATTTTTTCCACACGGTAAAAAATAAACTATGGGCTATTTATAGACTCCAAATGGTCTTGGGTTCGTCAAAAAGCGCACAACAGCTGTCAAAGGCCCAATCGTGACCGTTGATGAGAAATCACTCAACACGTGTACGCACCGGATGAGGAAACGATGAAAAGTCATAATGGTTTTTAACCCACTGTAATTATGATTTTGTCTCGTACACATCAAGAAGACAAGTGGATCCCAACTCCTCATAATTATGAATTTTGCTTCATACCTATCAAGACGCAAAAAAAAAGAGGCGGAAGGGGAAGAAGAGAAAAGAAAGAAGATTAGGGCAAGAAAGAGACAAGGACCAACGTCTCAGGACCCTTTCAGACGAGCACTTTAAGTATGACTTCAATAGTTTACAACTCTTAAAGTCATACTGGGGGGGACATGTCCGCGTATATGCCGGACAGGCTAGTAGTCCGAATGGGCCACATAAAACCCAAGCGAACCACTCAAGCCCAATCGAATCATTCCAGACCAAGCAAGCTATTCAAGTCCGAAGGGGCCACTAGAGTCCGAACGGGTCATATAGTTCCAAACGGGGGTCCGCGTATATAACGGATGGGCCCACGTCCGAACAGGTTGTACGGGATCCGGACGGGCGTACTACATCAACCCAAAAGAAGACAACATTAGACCCAATAAAGAATGACACCTCTTCAAACTATTGGATAATATCAAGCACTTACGCAACATCACTATTCCAGGAATTAAGGAGCGATGTCCCCAAGGTGTACCGACACCCAAGGCGAAGGCTAGGTATAGTTCGTCTCCTTTATTCCCAAGGTGTCAAGAACAGTACTTCCAAACATTACTTCAAGTAGTATAAATACCCAAGCATTTATTACTTAACACACAACATTTTACTGCATACTCATACGCACTTATTACTATAGCCTCCTCGGCTTCCATATATAGCCCCTTCGGCTGATATCCACATACTTACTCTCACGCCCGAGCTTGGTCCTGGGTCAACACCCGGGGCGAGTTAACGGGTGTTCTTTCTTATTTTCAGATAATTAAAGGGGATACTTCACCAAGAGACGAGGGAACGCACCCTAGACTCAAGGTACGGTATTTTACCTTAACATGTTCTATGACTTCTATTTAATCTGGATACTTGCTTGATTTAGTAGTAAGTCTCTAATCATTTAATCTCATGATGATTTAAAAATTGAGTCAAGAATTTTGGATACAATTTTATCCTTTTATTATATTGTTAAGTAAGAACGATGAAGTTGTTAAGATGTTAATAAAAACGAAGATAACAAATAAGTAAATCCATTCTTTGTAGAAAAAAATTGAGCTAGAACAAAGAATCGAATGCACCACCAGACTAAATTTCCTTTTATGCATCAACACATACTTGCTAACCTTTATATTACTTTTAGAAAGTACTATTTGTAAACTGTGTTTATTGAATCGGTATAATTAGTACAATATAATGTATATATATACTACACATCGGGCCTAATCATGAGCACAGGCCTTTGGGCCATACAAACACGTCTGCTAACAGATCATTCTAAGGTAAAACATAACAGAGCTAGAAATGTTCAGGCTTTAATCGGCTACTGAAAACTAAAAAAGAAATAAAAAAAAGTTTTTCATAAAGTTCTCTTATAAATTCATAGGGCATTTTTAAGCACTTTGCTGAGAGAGAACGTATAGTGAAAAATCTTTCATCAAAATTTTCATTTATATTAACAAAAATCTTTAAAATTTTAATTTTGTTTCATTATTGTGAAAATTTTGTTCTAAGATATTTGTATATGCATTGTTAACATGTACCTTATTAAAACACACTAACCTTTGATATAAGGAAATTGATTGACACACTTTTTTTTATCCGCACACTTCAATGTACAAACTGACAAAGCAGCATCAAACAAATGTACATCTGTTTAAAGCGCAGAATAAAGTGTGCAAATGAAAAAAAAGAGTGCAAATCATTAGTCTTGATATAACTACTCTAAAAAAATTGTACTTCCAGTTTATGCAAACTTAAAAAAAAATATAATCTCTTATTTATACATATGTAAGTAAATTTACTCTAATTTTTAAATGGTTAATATTTAAATTATTTCGTTATCTTAAAAATTGTTATTTATAACAATTTTTTTTTTATATTAAAATCATTCTTTGTTAAGTTTAAAAAAATATATAATTTATATTACACTTTTTATAAACTCTAATGTTTTTAAAATAAATTTCTTATTATTATTTTATTTTCTTAAAATGGGGGTTTTTGATATTTAATTGTATATTGTTAATTTCTTTTAATGTGTGATATGGGGGAGGTCTATATGTTTTGTTTTGTCTTATTTACGATAGAAGCTGAGATTATTATTTGGGTGTAGGTTTTATTAGTTATGAGATAGTCTGTCTTATATAATTTAATTCATTTTTAGTATATTTCAGGGTAAATTTTTGGGTCTATTTAGGGTATTTATATGATGGATTTCGTTTTGAGTGTTTAGTGTAGGAATAGGTTATCGTGACGTATTGTTTTTAGGTGATTGGGGGAGTTGTGAAGTTGGTAATTGCTGGGCTTCTGGGTGTGAGTGTAATACGTAATATTAGATATGCTTTAATCTAATTTTGTGGGATAGTATGTTAGTTGTCTTTTTTATACACATATGTGGTTGTCGTGTATTGATTGGTCTGTTATTTAATAGGATTGGAGGTCATTGTGTACCTCATTTATTCATGTTTTTATGTTAAATAATAATCATTGGTTGTGATGTGTTTATAATTAAATAGATTTTTTGTTAGTCGTGTTTGTATTATTTGTTTTGGTTTGCGTTTAAAAGTATCGTTTTTCTAAGTTGAATGGTTTAGTTGGGATGTTTATGGATAGTTTTGGTTCGTTGTGTGGTTCGTGGTTTACTATGTTTGTGGGGTCATGGGGAAATTATTATGTACGTGAATTCTTTTTTTGTTCTCTTGTTGTCGTGGGGTATCTTTGTAATTTCCATTGCTGATAGGTCTGTTTTTTTGTTGTTAGTGGTATTGTTGATTCTAGTTGCGTATTATATGTTGTGTGATTTGGTTCTTACGTTGTGGGGTGGGTGTGTGTTTTACTTAGTTTGTTAGGGAGTAAGATGTTTTTAGGGGGAGGCGTTGGATTTGCGATGGATTGGTGGTTGGGGTTGCTTGTGTAGTTGGGGGGGTTGGTGTGTTTGGTTTTGATAGGGCAGAAGTATCCTACCGGGTTGGTGTGATTATGGGGTGTTGGTGTGGTTATATGTTTGGGTTTGGATTGAGTGGTTTCTTTGTGTTAGACGGAGCTGGCTTTTTGGGTCAGATATGTGATGTGTTGTGTTAGGGTTGAGATTTGGTGAGAGGATGAGGGGCGGTAGGGGTGGTTGGGATTGTTGGTGGGTTTAAAGGTCTTGTTGTTGAGTTGGTGTGAGGGGGGTGGTGTGTCTTCTCGGAGTTTTTAGGAGACGTTAGAAATATTGTTATTGGAGTACCAGTGTTTGTTATAATTTTTTTATGAATGGTTAATTTGTATTGTAAGTGTATATTGTGTTGTACTGGGGTTTGTTAGTATAGCTTGGGTTGTCTGTGGTTGAGGTATGTTAAGTTTAAGATATTGGTTGTTGTGTGTAATTTTTAGGTGGTTGGATTGTTTGGTGTTGGTTATTTTATTAATGTTTGTATGGTTTAGTAGGGGGCTTGGTGGACGTGGGCAGGTGGTTTTGTTTGATGTCGGGGTTGTGGGGTGTTGTTGTAATTTTGGGGGTTTGTTTCAAGATATGGTTTTCCTAGGTTTATGTTTTAATACTTTCTTTAATTATTTTATAGTTTAAAATTTGCTATAAGTGATTCCTAATTGGATGAATTTATGATGTATAGTTTATAAATATTTATAATTTATTATTTAAATGTAGTATTAAGTATGTATTTATTAATTTAGCTTTATTTATTAAAATCATTTATATAAGGTTATTTTAGAAAATGAATTTATTAAATATTAATATATTAATTTATTTTTATTTATTTTTTTTTTAGTATATTAATTTTATTGTTTATATATATATAAATCATAAATCTGAGAAAAATAGATGTATTTTTTATATGTATTTTCGATTTTTTATTGACTAGTTGTATCTTTGATTTTTGTGTTTGTGGCATTTAATGTTGGAATATTTTGGTTTATGATTGCGGACGAGTGCGGTATTGGTTGCTTGCTGTTGGGTTTGTTTCTTTGTGGTTTGGTGATGATGGATCGTATTTTTTAAGATCGCTAGTGGGTTAGTGAGGTGGATATGGTCGGTTATGGGGTTTAGTGGGGGTGTGTTGGGTTTGCTTTGGGTGTTTTGGGTTGTTGGAATTTTTTTTTGGGGATGCGTGTTTTTATCTTTATTTTAGTGTTTTGTGTGTTTGAAGCAGGGGAGTGGGGTGGTTTATAGTGTGTGTTCGGGGGTGTTAGTGGGGGATTTCGTAGTATTAGTCTGTAGGGGGGATCTGTTTGGTTGGGATGTGGTGTTGTTTGATGTTTTGGGGGGGGTTGTTGGGGTGTTGGTGGGGGATCTTGTGGGGGTGGGTGGGGGGGGTTGTTGGTTGGGTGTGGCGTGGCGGTTGGGGTGCTTGTGGGGGTTTTTTTGTGTGGATGGTAGCGATGGTAGGTCGTTGTGATTTGCTATGGTTTATTTGGGGGGATTGGGGGGGGGGTTAAATCGTGGTCGTTGTTGGGGCTGTGTCAGTTGGGTGGGTTATGTTGTAATTTTTGATATTCCAAATCTATGTGTTTGTTTATTTGTTGTTTTTTGTTTTTTGTTTATAGTTTTGTTGAGTAGGTGTATTTGGATTGTCGTTAGAGGATTTGGTATTTGTTTTTATTATTGTGGTGAGTGGGGGATGATGTCGGGGTGGTGTTGTGGGTGTTAGAGGGTGATTTGTTTGTGGTTGGTGGGGTGAGAGGGAGGAGGCGGGGGGTGTTGGTGTGGTGGGTTGTGTGTGGGGTTTAGATAATTGTTTTGAATATGCGATTTGATTGTATTTTTTGTAGTCGGTTTTATTTTTAATCATTTTTGTAATTTTTTTGTTTTATTAATAAATAAAATAATTTAATATTTTCTTTTATAGAATGTTATATTTTTTGTTAATACTAATTTGTGTAATTGGTTTTTTTATATTTTTTTTGGATGGGTTGGATTCTGTCATTTGATGTTTGTGTGGTGTTGGGGGCTATGTGTTGGTTCTGTGTGTGTGATTACTTATATTATCATGTTTGGTTCATTTTTTGGGTGACAGTTGCGTTGTCATTAATTTGTTTGTGTTTTTTAGGGTATATGTATTGGTGGTGTTGGTATTTGATTCTTATATTTGGATTATTTAAGTAGAATGGTATATTTATTTATATGGGAGTAGGGAATTCGTGGTTGTGGTCATGTTTTTTTACAATTAAAATAAATTATTATCTAGTGTATTGGTATATAATATGTATTTTAATATGTATGAATTGTGGGTGTTAGTTTGGGGTATGAGTATTTAGTGATTGGGGGTTGTTAAGATTGGGTTTAGGAGTATTTTTCGTGTTCGGTAGGATTGGAGTGTGGTTTACAGTGGGGTCTGTATTATGTGTGGGGTGGGTGGATTTGATTGGGTGTGGGCAGTCGGGGTTGGTGGGGGTTCGGTTGGGGGTGGGGGATTGAGTTTGTGCGTTAGTGGATGGGTGGGTTTGATGGACGGGGTTGGGTGGGGTGGGGTTTCTGGGTTTGGTTTGGGTGGGGGGTTAGGGGTTTTTGGTGGGGGTGGTGGTTAGGTGAGTTAGGTTGTTTGTTTGGGTGGTTAGAATGATTATTTCGGTGGTGGGGGGGGGGTGTGGGAAATTGTATTTGTGTCTTTGGTGTGAATTTTGGGTTGGTAGGGTTGTGTGTTGGTGCTGGGTGTTAGGGTTTGTTTTTGGTTGGTGTTTTTGTGTTGGGAGGCGGGTGGTGTGTGTGGGTTTGGTGTTGTGTGGTGGGGGTGGTGAGTTTGGTGGTGTGTTTGGGGTAATGGGGGTGTGGGTGTGGGTGTTGGAGGTGTGCGGGTTGGTTGTTGTGGTTGTTGGTGGGGGGGGTAGGGGGCGGGGGGGTTGGGTGGGGGGAGGTATTGTGAGAATGGGGTTTGGGGCGGTGGTTTTGTGTATGGAGGTGGGTGTGTTTTGGGTGAGTTGGGGTGTATACGGGAGGGATTGGGGGGTATGGGTTTGGATGGTGTGAAGGTGGAGGTTTTGAGAGGGGAGTTGCTTTGCTGTTCGTGGGGGTGTATTGTTGTTTCGTTGGTTTTTTGTTGTGGATTCTGGTATTGTTTTACTCTATGCATAGATGGGATTGGGTTGGTGGGTGTGTGGTAGGGGGAGAGGGGTGCGTTTGGTGGGATTGTATGTGGTTGATGGGTGGTTGGGTTGGAGGGTGTTTGTGGAGTGGAGTTTAAGGGGGTTTATTTTGTGGGTTTGGGGTTTGGGAGTGGGTGGGGTGGGGTGTGGGTGGGGAGTTGGTGGTGATGTGATGTGAGCTGCGGGAGGTTGGTGGTGAATTAGTTGGTGAGTGTGGGGGTGGTGTTAGTGGGTGGTTTAGTGGGGTGGTTGGTGTGTGATGTGTTTGTGGTGTTGGTTGGTTGGGTAGGGATTTGGAGTAAGTTGATTTGGTTGCTGCGAGGTTGTGTTGTTTAGGTTGGGTGTTGGGGGATGTTGGTGTGTGTGGGTGGGTTGTGTTTTTTGGATTGGTTTGGTCATTGGGCTTTGGAGGGTGGTTGTGGTGGTGGGTATTGTGTGGTTGGGGTGGGTTGGTTGGGGCGGAGGGGGGGGGCAGTGGTGTTGGGTTTGTTGGGGTTGTTCTTATAGGTGAGTGTGGGTGGGTGTGTGAGTTTTTTTGTTGGGAATGTATAGGGGTATGTGATAGGGGGGGGGTGTTGGTGGGGGGTGGGTGGTAGCGGTTGGGTGTTTTGGTGGGGGTTGGTGGGTGAGGGTGTTGGTGTGTGGTACTTGGGGGTGGGAGGGTTCGGTGTGCGGGGTGTTTTTGTGTTTTTGTCTGCGTGGTCGGGGAGTGGGGGTTGGGAGATGGGGTATAGTTAGTTTTTTTTTCTTGTTTGGGATTGTGGATTGGTGTTTTTTGTGTGTGGTGTGTGATTTTTTTCGTACGTTTTGGAGGGTTGGGTGGGGTGGTTGAGGTGTGATTGGGTGGGAGGGGTGTTGGGTTGGGTGGGTGTGTTGGTTTTGTTTTTGGTGTGGTGGGTTTTTGGTTGGGTGTGGTGTGTTGGACGCGTGGATGTGATTGGGTTAGTGGTTGGTTCGGGTTTGTGGTGGGTTTTATGTTTGTGGGTGTTGGGTTGGAGGTTGTTGGTTGGGGGGGGGTGGGTGGGGTGGTCTGGTGTATTGGTTTTTTTGGTGCTTTTATGATGTTTTTTTATTGTGGGGTTGGCGTGGGTGGGTGGGGTTTAGTTGTATTGGTGGGGTGTGGGTGTTTGTCGACGTGTTGGTGGATGTTTAATGGGATTTTTGTGGTGGTGGTAATGGCTTGGCTGCGGTTTAGTTTTTTTGGGGGGGTAAGGGGTTTGTTGTTTGATGGGGGTTTTTTATTTGGGTTGGTGTTGGGTATTGGTTGAGAGGTGGTTTTCTTGGTGTAGGCTGTTGTTGATGGGTGTGTGGCGAGGGAGGGTATTGTGAGTGGTATGGGGGGGGGGGTGGGGGTCTTGGTGAGTTGTGGTGTTTGTGGGGTTGGTGTGGTGGGGGCTAGGGTTGTGGGTTGTTGTGGTATGGGGATTGTGTCGGTGGTATTGGTGGGGCTGGGGGTGTTAGGTTGTAGTGGGGCGATTGGTTGGGGTGGGTGGAAGGTTTGGGGATTGTTGTTGTTGTGGAAGTTTGTTGTGTTGTGGGCATAGGTTTGTGTTGGGTGGGTTGATAAAGAGTTTGTGGTGTTGTTTTGTTTACTTTGGGTGTGTTTGGAGTGGTTTTTGTGGGTTTATGTTGGGGTTTTGGGTTGGGATGTTTTTTTGTGATTTTGAGGGGGAGAGAAGTTTTTAGTGTCTGTTGTGTTGGTTGGTTAGGGGTGTATTGTGTTGGGTATCCGTATATTGGCAAGTCTTTTGTTTTAAATTTTCTGGGGCAATATAATATAAGATATCTTTAGTAAGGTACTACATTTTTTTATTAATACATAATTATATTATCTTATTTCAGGTGGCGATTGTATTTTATTTTTGATTATTATTCGATTTATTTTTTTTTATAGATTATAAATTAAATTATATGTATTAAATAAAATATGTTATTATCGTTTATTTTTGGATTTTAATTTGAATTCATTAATATCTGAATTTATAATGGTTTTTAGTTATATATTTTGTATGTATATTTTTGTTTTTGAAATGATATTGGATTTTGTCGGGGGGAGTGTTGATTGGGGTGTTGTTTGTGTGTTTTCCCTTTTAAAGTTTGTTATGTGGATGGACCTTACCTATTGGGGTTGCATGGACTTGTGTTGGTATTATGGGGTGTAGATCTTGGTGTGTTGTGTGGTGGTGGGGGGTGGTGTGTTAGTTGTGATTGGGGTTGGTGTGGCTTGTGGTAGGTTGGCAGGTTTGGGTTGGGGGTTGGTTGGTGGTGTGTGTGGGGCTTGTGGCTTTGGGTAGTGTGAGGATGAGGATTGGGGACTGTGTGTGGTGTGGTAGAATCTGGTGTGGGTGATAATGGGATGGTGTTTTTATGGGGGAGTTTGGTGGGTTGGTTTTAGTTGGTTTTGTGGGGTTTGTTTATGTTGGTGTTAGATAGGTGTTTGTGGTTGTGGGAAGGGGGGGTAGTTGGTGGGTTGTTGGCTATGTTAGGTGGTGGTCCTAGGGTGGAATTCGGTTGAGGTGGGGTTAGGTCTAGTTGTGAAGGCGGTGTGGGTTTGGGTGTGGTTCTAGTGTGTGGGGTTTTTGGGGGTGGTGGGTTGTGTTGGGGGCTTGGGGGCGTGGTTTTGGGTTGTGATTGTGTTTGGTGGGGGGTATTTGTGTGGGGGGGGAGGTGTTTGTTGTTGTGGGTTTGTTTGTTGGTTGTGGTGTGGGTTTTAGGGTTCTGGTGGGTCGGGTGGGTGATTGGGGTTTAATGTTTGGGTGGGGGGTGGGAGAGGAGTGGGGGTTTATGGATTTCGTGTGTGTTGGTTGTCCAGTGGGCCTTGGTTGTTGGTGCGGGCGTTGGGGGGTCGTGTTAATGTGGGGTCGTGTGTTTTTGGTGTTAGTGTGGGGTGGGGGGGGTCGTGAATTTGGGTAGGGGGTTCGTCTGTGAGCGGTTGTGTTGGGTGGAGTGGGGGTTGGTGAAGGGTGTGTTTAGGTGGGTACTGGTTTGGGGATGGTGGTTTTTTTGGCGAGGGTGGGTTTCGGGGTGGGTGTGTGGGTTGGTGGAGGTCGGAGGTTGGGGGTGGTTGGTGTGGTGTGGGGGGTGTATGTGGAAGTGTAGTTGGGCTTGTGGGGGTTGTGTGTCGTCGTGGGGGGGTGGGGATTGTTTAATTTGTTATTTTGTGGGTTGAGGTGTTGGGACGACGGCGGTTGGTTATTTTGGGGAGTTGGAGTTGGTGTTGCGGGGCGTGGGGTTGAGTGGAGTCGTTTAGTGTGGGAGTTTGTGGTGGGGGGTTGTTTTGGTGCAGGGGTGGAGTGTTAGTTGGTGTTTAGGGGGTGATTGGGGGGGTGGTGTTGGTGTATTGGTTTAGGTGGTTTGTGGTGGGAGGTGTAGTGGTGTGGAGCGCTTGATGGGGGAGGGTGTGGTGTGGGTGAGGGGTTGTGATTGTATGGTTTGGTGTAGGTGGGTGGGGATTTGGTAGTTTAGCTGGTGTTGGCGTGTGTGTTGGATGGTGGATCGTGTCATTGTTGGAATGGTGATGGGTTATGTTGGCTGATGTTTCTGGTTCAATGTGTTATTTGGCGTCTAAATTTTTCGTGATAGGTGGGTGTAGGGTGGGTTTGTTGCATGGTTAGGTATATATTGATGTGTTTGGGTTTGGGGATTTGTGATTGGAGTTCGGTAAGATAGGGTGTGGTGGTTTCTTGGTGAGTCTTAGGGTGTTTCGTGTTGCTTTAGTGGTGGGTGGTTTTTGCTTTATTAGGTATAGGGGGTGGGTTAGGGGTGGTGTGGGGGTCTGGTCGTTGTGGTGGGGCGTTTGTAGACTTGGGTGGGCGTGTGTTATTGTGGTGGGTTTTGTCGGGGTGATGGGGTGAGTGTAGAGTTGGTGGGGGGGATGTGGGTTTTTGGTTGTTGTATGGTAAGGAGGTGGTCTTTTGGTGGTGGGTGTTGGGGGTTTGTTTGCGTTTGGGGGTTTGGTTTGGGGGGGTTGTGGTGGGGAGTTGTTTTGTAAGGTTTTCGGTGGTGGAATTGGTTGGTGGGGTTGTTTGTTGTGGGCTTGGTGGTGTTGGTGGGCGTGGGTTGTTTTGGGGTTGTGGTTGTTGTTGGGGTTGGTGTGGGGGGTTGGGTTTGGTGGTGTTGATCGGTGGAATGGTTGGGGCTGGGTTGGTGTATTAGGTGTGTTGTCTTGGGATTTGGAGTGGTGGCGGGAGTTTGGGCTTGTTGTATTTGTTGTGGTTGAGTGTTGGCTTGGTGGTAGTGGGATATAGTATTTCGCAGGTGGAAAGTTCTGGTTTTGTTGTCGGGTTTTTATTGGTGTTTGTAGTTTGTTGGGTGGGTGGTGATTATTTTGGTGATTTTTGCGTTTTGATTGCTTTGTGGGGTGGATGCTATATATTTTTTTGCTAATTTAATAATATGGTGTTGTAATGTTTTTGGGGTTATATAAGAGGTTATGAAGTGTGATTGTAGTTTTGTGTTTGTGATTTTTGGGGGTTTTTGTAGAGGTGGTGAAGGAATGGTTGGGGTCGATGGATTGAAATATGTGGTTAGAGGGGATTAAGTGGTAGGTAGGGGTGTATGTTTGTGGGGTCTTGGAGTGTTTGTGGTAGTGGGATAGGGGGGGGTGGAGTTGGGATTTGGGTTGGGGTTGTTTTTGAATGTGGTCGGGGTGGGGGGGCGGGTGTTAGGTGTGGTTGCTGCTTGTCGTAAGTTGGTGGTTTTGGGAGTTTTTTGGTGGGTGTGTAGGGTGTGGATTGTAATTAGTAGGTAATGTTAGATGGATTGGTTGGGAATTTTTTTTTGTTGGGTTGTTTTGATTCTTTTTTTATGTGTTATTATTTTTATTATTTTTTTGTTTCTTTGCTTTGTCGGTGTGAGGAAATTGGATCAGTTTGAATGGTTTGTACCGGTTTTTTGGGTTTAGGGTTGATGTGTAGTTTGAGTGGTTAAATTATGGTTTTGATGGATGGGTGGTTGTGTGGGAGGTTGGGGGGTTGGTGGACTCGCAGGGTGTTGGTGTGTGTGGTGGTGGAGGGAGGGGATTGTATTCGGCGGTGTTGTGGGTTGTTTGGGAGAAGTTTGTGGGGTGGGTTGGGGTGGTGGGTGGGAGTGGGTGATATTGGTGATTGTGGGTGCTGGGTGGGATTGGTTTTTGATTTTGGTTTTGTGGTGTGATGGGTTGTTGGGGGATCTTGGTTTAATTTGGTTGGGATGGGGGTTTGTAGTGCTGTTTGGGTGGGTGTGAGGTGGGTTTGGTGTTGTGGTGAGGTTGTTGGTTGTGGGGGTTGTTTGGGGGGATCTGATTCGGGCTTGGTGGTTTTGATTTGTGTGCTTATTTTAGTGATTTGGGGGGATTTGTTATGTTGGGATGGTCTTTTTAGGTTTTTTAAGTGGGGGTTGGGCGGTTGTGGGGGGGGTGTTGTGTTCGTTGGTGGGTTTGCGTTGTTGGATGTGTTGTGGTAGGTTGTGGGGGGGTTGGTGGAGTGTGGAAGGCTTGGTAGTGAAGGTGAGTGTTTATTGGAGGATGATGGTGGGGGGGGGAGGCATGGGTGGTCTTGTGGGTGGTGAAGGTTTGTTATGATGTCTATTGGTAGGTTATTGTATTGCATTCTGGTTTTTTTAAGGGTAAGGGTTTTGCGGGGGTTTTTTCTTTTTTTGAGTGTGGGGACGAAGTGATTGGGTAAGGAGTTTATTTAGTTTTTTAAGGTTCTATACATAGCTAGTTTGATTAAGTATTTGATTTTCATTAACGGTTGGATTTTAAAATTATAACGAAAATATTATTGGGGTAAATTGAAATATATTTTGAATTTGAACTTATTAATTTTTGTATAAATTAAAGAATGTATCGATTTATACTATTAATTATATTTCTATAATATCTTTATTTTTTAATATATTTAAAATATTGGGTATATTAGTTTTTATTGGAAATAGTTACTGCTTTTCTGTATTAATACTATATTCAAATATTTGGAATTAATAATTTGTTTTTACGATATTATTATTTATTTATTATATGTACTTGTTTGTTTTCTAATATTATTGATTCCTATATTAATTAAATACCTAGTGATTATATATTCTTATCTATTGATTTTGGAAATCATGTATTCAAAATAGAAAATGCGTCACGAAGGAATCCGAAGGCAACCTAATCCAATATAGGTCGTATAAGTACCGAGTACTTTAATGCATAACATTGAATGTAATCCCTATAGATTTATATGTGTCTATCGTCTCGGGCTATCATATTAAGAGGTCATGACATGTCGTGTCGAGGAGTTTAGGACACTTCTTAAATCGTAAATCAACAACTCGTTGATACGCCATCCGAAGAGGCCTCATTATGAAAAACTCCCTAGTTTATAGTACTCTTGCATAACCACTTAATATTCTAATAGCTTCTTATCACCAAACTAATTGGTTTTGGTTAAAATTTGTGTTTAACAAATTTAAAACGGATAATAATTACCCGTTTTAGCAAAACCTAGGTTCGGGGCCGAAGTCCACGCGAGATTGGGCTTTACCATGGCCTGTTATTGATAGGTTTAGCCATAAAGCCCAAGTAATAATGTGGCCCAAGCCCAGAGGCTTGGTATACCCATTATACGTCATCACAAACATAGTAAACATCCTTTCAAATTATGAGAAAAACGTCCCTAATTGTATACATGTTAACTGCATGCTTAATTATATGATAATAAGGATGAAGATGGTATACTTTCTCAGTAAATCCAAAATTCATTGGTAAGTCATCAGTGGCTTCAAGCATAAGTTTCATACGTACAGATCCAGGGGTACAAGTAGTTGCACGTGTCCCTTCAGTAGATCCGGTCCCACCTCCTATCATTGTTGTGATACCTACACACCTTCACATCCAAGAAACGAGATAAGAGTTAAGAAATCATGTGGAAATCTTACGACTAGATTATATACACAAAGGCTCTGCACAGGTTATATCAAGAAGTAGGCGGAGATCTTACCACTGGCTATTGCTTCATATGCCAACTGAGGGCATATGAAGTGCACATGACAATCTATGGAAATTATCAATTTTCAAAGCATCCGTAATAACGGTATCCAGAATCAAATGCAGAGTACCCTGAAGCTTGCCCCATTCCAGCTCTTATAACTTTTCCTCCACCAAACACACACTCATCACTGTACACAGCGAAATCTTTTTCAACTTCAGCAAACAAATCAGTATCACCAAGACGAATTTTGTCTCCAACAGTAGGACCGTAGATATTAGCATACGCCTCACGAGTAGTTTAATAAGCCAGTGGAGATCCATTTACAATAATACCATTACTGAATCAACGACAGCCATCTATTAGACACATCACTATGCAATAGTGAAGAAATCTGAATATGATCTTTTGATTTCTTAACTTGGTACTAGTGTCTGCTGAATTGCCAAATCCTCTTGCGTTTACAGATTCCATCACCGTTTTGACATTTGCATCGTTGACAAAGTTGTCTGCAATTGCATTACCTCCTCTTATAACTTGATTACCGCCAATGCTTACAAGAGTGACAGATTTTGCATCCCCTGGCTAGAAATATCCGATTTAAATTTGCTTTGATTCAGACTAAAATTATATTTCAGAATACATTACAAAAGAAACTAGGAAGAAGGACGCTGCAAATGGAGTAAAACATATTATAAATCTTAATATGAAGGAACTAAATGCCAATATTTGACCTCAAATTTGGTGGTTGTTCCTGCCGGTATATTTAACCTCATGCCATAGGCTTTTCTATGATCAAAAATCAAATATGGATTGACCTCAATAAAATGATAATGGCTGCCAACCTGTAATTTTCGAAATGGTTCAGTTCAGCAAAATATACACATATAATGATATCAGACCACCAACTTTTGAGATTTCTATAATAACTTTGAGTAAAAAAATAAGGTAAGGTAACACCCAATACCGTCTTCCACGGGTTATGGGTCCCAATACCGTCTTTCACGGTGTATGGGGGAGGTTGAGACGTAGACAGCCATACCCCTACCTAAGGTAGAGAGGCTGCTTCCGGTTCTACCAAAGGTAGAAAAGGACCTCCGGCCTTGCATCAGTCTATCTTGAAGTAGCGAAAACTATATGAAAAATCTTGGAAAATGTACAAAGGAAAATACTTGGATTGGTCTATCTCCATCGTTAGGCACTTAAAGGATTACAGCTTCCCTTCCTGAATTAAGCAAAATATGCCCATTTCTAAGGATAGTTCACCAGGAATCTTATCACCTTCTATAATTGATTGATTCTTAGGGGGAAAATATGGCAAGCACAAGAGAATACATGCGTTTAGAAAGAGCATTAGAAGAGTTATAGAACCACTTAATTAGGTTCAAAGAGACTCCTATGACCCTACCTGAAATCCACACGAAAGATTGTAGTTTTATATGGTTGAATATGAGGTCCTTTGATGGACGTTCTGCCTTATACGGCATTGTTTCTAATCTCCAAAAGAGCCACTGTCCGCGTATATACCGGACGGGCCCCATATCCGAACGGGTCGGACGGGTCCGGACGGGCGCACCACATTAACCCGAAAGAAGACAAAACGTCAGGCTCGATAAAGAGGGACACCTCTTCAAACCGTTGGACAATAACAAACACTTATGCAACATCACTATCCCGGGAATTAAGGAGCGATGTCTCCAAGGAGTACCGACACCCAAGGCAAAGGCTAGTCCTAGGTCGTCTCCTTCATTCCCAAGATGTCAAGAACAGTATTTCTGAACAGTACTTCAGGTAGTATAAATACCCAAGCATTTACTACTTGAAGGGCAGCATTAATTGCACCACACACACATTTATTACTGATAGCCCCTTCGGCGCTTACTTATAGCCCCTTCGGCTCTTACAAAAATACTTACTTTCACGCCCGAGCTTGGTCCTGGGTCAACACCCGGGGCGAGCTAACGGGTTTTCTCTCTTACTTTCAGATACTTAGGTGGATTACTCGACTAGAAGCGTGGGAACTCTCCTAGAAGCGTGGGAACTCTCCAAGGATATATAGAAGAAAATAGACTTAATTAATTGTTATACGAAGTTACAAACGGAACGACCGAAAATTAACATGGATTTTTACTTCATGCATCAACAAACAATAAGAGAAATTTTCTTTGTAATATGATAACAATAAGAGAAATTTACTCCAATTATTAAGATTTTTTAAAAGATTTATGTCTAACCAATGTACAAAAAAACATACGCAAACCCAGTGCGTGTAAAAACACAAAAATACATTTCTTTTGTTTTGACATAGTATTGTTTTTTGTGTTTTTTTATATGATAATAATACATAAATTAAAAGTTTAAATAAAACTACGTGCGTATACGTCAGCACGAAATAATGATATGAAACTCGGTAAGTAGAGAACAAATTTAGCAAGAAAACATTCACAACACAAATTTAGCAAGAAAACAAGATTACTAACATATAACAGCAGCTGAAACTAACACTATAAGAAAAAAAGCACCTTACATGTTTATCCAGTTGACATGTTTTCATCGATTGGCCAAAGAAACAACTTCTTTACTTGAATGCACTTTTGTTTACAATTCATGAGTCAAAGACCGCCTATAAGCTTGTAGAATTACACAACAATGGTTAACCAAAAACCAACCCAATACGAAGCTGCATACACCTAAAAATGGATCGCCACCAAAAGCAAAAAGTACAGAAGATGACCAAAATAACTTACTACGACCAAACACGTACATTAGGGATCATATAATTCTACTTTCTAAGATAAGGCAACACATTGTCACTAAGATGCAAAACAATCACTACAAATGTAAAAATAAATAAGCACAGTAATCGGAAAAGAGTTACTTAAACGTGTTCACTATATCGAATTTTCAATAAATTTTGAACCTCACTCCTCCAAAAAGCGAAACACAAGGTCAAATTCTCTAGTAGTACTGGTCACCTTTTGCACTTCTGTAATCACAGGATACAATCCTTATTCCATCTGATCACGCAATCTGAGAATTTGCATACTCCATTAACCTGCTTCTTGGACAACTTATTGGATATGAACAAGAGGATGAAGAAATGTGTTATACACGTGTAAATGAAATTAGTTGATAAAATAAAAAGTTAAAATAGTGTACCTTCTTCCTTTATAAAGGTGATAAAAATTTCTTCATTACCAAAATACTGTTTGATTTTTTCTTGTTCAAGAGATAGGGCTTTCAACAATGAGTTCAAGTCACTGAAGTGTTGTTTGTCTTGGGAAGATAATAACATCACAAAGTTAATATTAGTTTGGCCCTCATCTTCTTGTTGAAGTAGTTTCTCGTATGTATACTAAAGAGAAAAGATTAGAAGCTTTACTCAATTTCTGCATAGAAATGGATAATTAACATTTTACCAACGTAAGCACATATAAATCTTACCTTTACAATATCGCTTGTGTCAGCAAATTGACCCACTTCTAAAGTTAGAGATCGAGGCCTACAACACCAAAGTACAGCATCTAAAACAGTTGCATAAACCGATACTTTATTTATGCCGACCGCGTTAATAAGCTCAACATGCTCGAGTTCACGAGGTGGCGACTGGATCACCTTTAGCTTCTCAACATCTATGACCTCCTGTAAGTCAATTGGTAAACACAACTGTGTGTTAGGGATTAATTTATATCACTGATATGGGAGCAAGTAAAAACACATAAACTGTATAAAAAGTAAGCGAATTCGAGGAAATACCCAATATATAACCTACTTCAAAACTTTGAAAATGTCATTCTTGTCCAAAAATCGCCTCAACTTCTGGAACCAAAGAATGTCAAAATGCCATGCTGTGTCACATTTCATACAGCCTTTCGACAGGGACAAATTCTCCCTTGATAAAGGTGCGAAATTATGAAAATTAATTTCTTCACAATACTCGAACAAAAGTAATCTGGGTGCATTTAAATCAATCTCATCCAAATCACAGCCCGATTAAAGTTGCATATTCCTCAAGGAATTGTTTGACAACTTCAGGTTGTTAACACGAGATGACAGGTCTAAACCCACATTCTCGAGGAATGGGAAGTTAGATAGGAAGTCACTGAATCTTATTAATGGAAACCCGCGGTAACGAAATGTTGTTAGCTTTTTGCATGAACTCAAAAATATAGAGGGGGCTTTGTCTTTGTTACTCGCTTAAACAAAAGAACTTAAATTTGGAGCTTCAACATCTATTCTTTCAAGTAGAAATCTTCTGTCACAGTAAATCTCAACTTTTTGCAGATTACGATGCCTTTTAACACAAAACGTTTTGAAGCCATAGCAATATCTTAGATAAATTTCTTCAAGAATAGGGCAACCTTTGGTCAGATACTCGATCACACCCTCGTCTATCGGGAGATGCGAAAGTGACAACAGCCTCAATGACTTGAATTTCACAACGCCAACCATCAAGGACGAAGGCAACTCACAATTATGCAACGCCAAAGATGTTAACGAAGAGGCAGATAAGACCATGTTAGGCACACAGAACATTGGCAGATTCTCAGGATAATATTGAAAATGAATATCCATCACTTGCAAGCCTTTTTCAAGAACTAAATCAAGACAATGTCCAAAAAGTTCTATTTGTTCAATATTTATGATATCTGCAAACATGTTGAGTGTGTGTGCACTGATGTTTTGGTTGCAGAATCTATAAACGGTATACTGAACATACTCACAAAAATTCTCCATGAAATTTTCATACCTCGGATAAAACCCTGCCCCGTATAAATTGAAATGCAAAATAGGAAAAGATTCCGTTAGAGCAAACCATCCCTTAGACAAGACACTCATTCGAACACGCGATTTTGGATCATCCAGAAGATATGACAGTATGTGGTGAACAATAGAGTCAGGAAGCATTGAAATCCGGTCGGTTGTATCTATCGTGTTCTCCTCCATCTTCTTTTTTGACCCTAATAAAGAAAATCCCATGAATCAAACTACTGAACAAGTAATGAAAAAACTACATCGCTTAAAGTTTTAGATGTAAAGCCACTCAGTTTCACATTATGTCAAAATAAAGAGTAGTCATAAACATTCATACACCTAAAAATATAAAAATCAACCTCAACTTCAATCACGTTTCCATAACATGTTCTTCTTCAAAACTTGAATTATAGATCGTTTGGGCTTGCTTTTGTGTCATCAAACTCAAAATTAACCAAAAACCTTTTTAGAAGGACTCGACTGAGAATTTCCAAAAAACTCATTATTTTCTAATGCACTTTTCACGAAAGAAAGTAAATACAAACACATCTCCTGGAGCTCTTTATTTACAAGTGCTTATTAACAAGCTAGAGAGATATAAGCAAATACAGACTGTCCTAAATATTCTTTTGGCTAAACTAAAGTAAACTGGTTCTGTTTTACAAAGATTACACTATTATAAGAATTACAAGCATGATCAGCTATTCATCGAGGAATTTCATTCAACAGTCGGGCAGGTGTGCATAAACAGCAAGCCAATATCTTAACCTCGCGACATATTAACATATGCATTATGCAAATAACATTATAGAAAATTTACCTTGTTGATATTGCTTAGGATAATCAGAATGATGTAAACGAGTAGTATTCGAGTTCCAAGTAACTATTGATGTTGAGGGGATGTTATGTGTTTTGTAGATATTGCATTTTTTTTTTTTGCATTATGTGATAGTTGGAGCACCAAAAAGAATTTATAAAACGTGGGAAGAAACTCATACCACCCTGATTATCTAAGTATCGCAGAAAGTACTTATCTCTTTGATGTCGTTATGAAAAAGAGGTGAATTCGATTATAGCCTTTTTTTTGTGTTTTAGTGTTAATATGAAAACTAATAGGGATTTAAGGCAAACTATAGGAGAGGAATCTTTTACTTAGTAAAGGAAAACGTCAAGTGGGGTATTCGTATTTCAAAAAAATCAAATCATACTTAATTTAGTAAGAATTTAATTATTTTTTTCTTTTTTTAAAAGTTCATTAACAAAATATAAAATAGTTACTATTTCTTTATTTGGCAATACTTAAAAAAAACGTTTTTACATAAATGGGAAAACAAAAACAAACATAAAAGTATAAGTGTCAAAAATAAAAATAAAATAACTTCAAAAAATTAGAAGTAAGTTTGTAAAGTTTGGTGTCTAATATGCGTGTGTGATAGTTTTGGGATTAAATTGTAAAATTTATATTGAGAGAGATAAACTCACGGTCGATTACTTGATGTTCATCAAGTGCGAATCGTGAGTCCACCCAACCCCCATTGAAACAATCCATATCAACAAGGCCACAATCCACTAAAAGAATTGATCTAAATCAACAATCTTTATGTATGTTCGTATCCTTCTTCACCAAACCTTAAATTAACACTAAAGTTCAATCAATCTTCCCGGCTTCAATCTCCTCAATCGTTTGTGTGTTATCTGAAAGCTTAATACTTCAATTTCAACAACTTAATGCTTTTGATTTAATGAATGAAACCCTAATTCGATTTGCTATTCTTTTAGCTAATATGTTAATTTGCTTTTCACAGGTTGGCGCTCTTGAATGCATTATAAAGCAAAAATCCGAGTTTGAGATTATCGAGCTGTAGCATACTGCAGATGAAGGTATGTAAAATTTATTTTCTCATGTATGTTTATTGAGGATGCCCATTGTTATTTCGTTTGATGGGCTTTGTTATAACGTTAAAACGTGGTTTTATCTAAACGAGGTTTATGCATAATGTAGTTATAAATAGCATACTGCAGATGAAGGTATGGATAATTTATTTTCTCATATATGATTATTGAGGATGCCAATTGTTATTTCGTTTGCTGGGCTTTGTTATAACGTTTGAATGTGGTTTTATCTAAACGAGGTTTATGCATAATAATTTACTTATAAATATCAAATTATAACTTTGAGCTAAATAATTTCTGTGTTCGATCGATAGTGAGGGTGATACTGAGAGATAAAGGAATGTTGGCTTAGTTGAGAGCTCATATTATATGGAGAAACTTTGTGTCATTATAGTGTAATGTAAATATAATGCAGTTACTTATCACATAAGGTGCCAAGTGATTCTCAAATTGGGGTTAAATTTATCCAGTTCATATTGAGGTTAATAAAAAAAAGTTATTGGATTTTTTTTTTTTTTTTTATATTTTCCGTATTGTTTTAGATTATGGGAAGCATAATGCCCATACGATTAAACAAAGAATTGAGAATAACTAGCTAATAGCTGAGAATGTTATACCGATTTGTTAGCTATATTCATCAAATCTAATGACTTTGTAGGGTTTTCTGATATGGGTTTAAAGAGTGAGGGATTGATTATAAGGATAGAGTAATCATACAAATAACAATGCAAGTAATTTGGACAGCAAAGACGATGAAGTATACACTTTGGTGAGTGTCTAAACACCAACTTTAGTAATATGCATAAATGAAACGTTTATACTCTGTTGGCTAATATGTTAATTTGCTTTTCACAGGTTGGCGCTCTTGAATGCATATAAAGCAAAAATCCGAGTTTGAGATATTGAGCCTATCATATACTGGAGACGAAGGTATGTATAATTTATTTTCTCATGTATGTTTATTGAGGATGCCAATTGTTGTTTCGTTTGTTGGGCTTTGTCATAACGTTAAAACGTGGTTTTATCTAAACGAGGTTTATGCATAATAATGTAGTTATAAATAGCATACTGCAGATGAAGGTATGTATAATTTATTTTCTCATATATGTTTATTGAGGATGCTAATTGTTATTTCGTTTGTTGGGCTTTTGTTTATAAAAAACGTTTTGAATGTTGTTTATCTAAACGAGGTTTATGCATAATATGTATCGTTATAATATCAAATTATAACTTTGATCAAAATAATTTTTCCTGTCAAATAGAAAATCAAAATATATAAACAAATTTTATCATTACTTCAGCAAGACTATATAAATTGGTAAAGAACGACACAAACATTTAAATAAACCACATAGGCTTTACAACAGCTCCTATATAATCCATTAGTGTTCAGTTTACGATAAGACGAAGGTTTTCATCCATCAAGATTAGTAATGAAATGATTAACGAGGCTCATTTACGGGTGCCCAAAAGGACGAGTCATTGAACTATCACATCATGTATATGGTTATGCTTTTTTTATAAAATCTGAATAAGCTGATAATATGTTTCTTTACGGTTTTCAGTTAAAATTTTGAAATTATGTTTCAAACCCACTTGATATTGATCATACAAAGAACCAAGTGATTAGCTCAAGCTTATTTCTCTAATAGCGTATTCTCTAGAATTGAGAGAGCACTTTTTAAATTTTCTATTGCAAGATTATAGTTTAATGTCTTTTTTCAGATGATGAAGTCTTATATATGGCTTCAAACAGTTGATGGATCGATACAACAAGTGGAACAAGAGGTTGCTATATTTTGTCCGTTCATTTGTCATGAGATTCATGCAGGCGGTGGATCTTTAAAAACCTATCCAATCTCTCTTCCAGCACGAGTGAATCCACTCACACTTAGTTTATTCTTGATTATCGCCGATTCCATCAAGTTGCAGGACGCTCCAACAAGGTATGTATCAAAGAGGCACAATTGCAATCCACTTGTGTCAAAATGGGTAAAAAATACCACAGGAAACATGTCAAATGGTTTAAAAGTTTTCCAAAGTGGAAGTGTTTACAGCATCTTAGATAAAATTATATAACAAATTGAATCATTATTTTGATAGTAGCTTCTGCAATCACATTTAGTGTTTTTGTTATTTATGAAGGTAAAAAAGTTGAACAAACAAAATACGTGTGCTTCTAGCTACTATTTTAGTTAATGGCTTTTTTTTGTGGGTAGGAGCGGAAGTCATTTGACGAGAAGTTCATCCAGATGGACACAAACAGATCATCCAGTTGGACACAAATAGACTCTGCGAGCTAACATCTGCTGCTGACAGCCTACAATTAAAGCCATTAGTTGATCTTACCAGTCGGGCACTTGCAAGAATGATTGAAGGGAAAACTCCTGAAGAGATTCATGAAACTTTCCATATACCTGACGATTTTACAGAGGTGTTTTGTGCTTTCATGTTCTTTCTTAATTATATACTTTATGGGTCTTCTGTTATAATAAAGATTTAATTGCTGCAGGAAGAAAAATTGGAGCCGTTAAAAAATATAACTGATGATCCACGGATATGATTATTGAATAGATTATATGCAAGGAAGAGGAAAGAACTAAAAGAAAAGGAGAAACTTAAGGTAATTTTGCTATCACCAGCATTTTATATCTGCCCGTCAATTTATGATTTGCATGATAGGAGACTTCGGCCTATCTGTTGTGAGCAGAGGTGGAAATTTTGATCCATTTAATTATGAATGGATCAAAGCAGGCTGTGTTTTATCTTTAACCAAATCAAATAATTGACTTGAAAGGAAACAGTTTAAGTTGGTAAAAACTTGCCCAAATAGTATTTTAAATGCATAATACATCCTTAAACGTCTATAAATAAGATTTTAATTCTTAATAAAATAATATAAATTTTGTAAACAGATCTGATAAGCTCCATTTATAAAAAGTTCTAAATAATTGGATTTTGAGAGTGTTGAGGTTAAAGCAGAGCATGTTTCAACTCATATAAAAAAATCAACTTTTAGTATACACTTTTTCAATTCACGAATAACTATCTGAAGTGTTTCATACTATTAGATAAAGCTTTTGCTTGTGGAATTGTATGTACCATGCAAATTTTGAAGGTTTTATTCAAAAGTGCTTAAGTCAATTGTAACATATTCATTATTCAGTAAATAATGGGGCCTATTATCGGACCCCCTTCGCCAACATTAGTTTGTTTATCTTGAACCTCCTTCCAAAATTCAAAGCCAAATTTCTTTAAGATATATAGAGCATAATGTTATAACACAATCTCACTAGAGGTACCTTCAGACTCCTATTGTACCAAAGATGAGCATCATGTTGTACCTTGAGCCTTACAAAAGTCATCCTTAATCCGAAAGTACAAAACACTCATGATGCTTATTATCCTCGACTTACAGGGTTCATAGTTTTTAGGTAGTAATTTAGAGTGTATTTTGTTGTGTGACCGTTATTGCTATAAATGGACTTTTATATAAATGAAGTATTCATATTAAACTAAAATGATTAGAAAATACTTCAAACTCTTTTTTTCAATATCACTTTAGATTATTTTTGTTTGACCAATGTTATATTCTCTTATTGTATTTAGCATTCTTTGAGTAAATTTTTTTATACTACAAGTGTTTATGTCGAAACGTTGTGGCATAGGTGTTATAAGAACACGAACATGTGAAACGAAGCACTTATAGATTTAAGCTATGTTTTCTTATTTAGTCGACGGTATGATTGGTACAAGATTTTGGGTATTATAAGGACAACATCCATAGTAGAGATAGAATGTCTTCTATTATTCTCGCTTTGTAGTGACATAACTAACATTCATATAAGAATGTCGATATTAGAAAAGAAGCGAGAAGAGACATAGTTGTTGTATATGCGGTACTTCCTTTACCCTTTAGATTAAAGTAGTCAAACTAACCTTTTTTTAGAAAAAACCCCGTGCATGCACGGGTATTATAACTAGTTACTAATGAAATAATTTAAGGAATATGCTAAAAATGATAGCAAGAAATATACATATATATGAGAGGAGATATACTTGTTTAAATGCGGTTGAGTTTTGTGATAGTATTCTGCAAGGTTGCAAAAAACGTGAATCGTTTGTCCGGCGGTTGACCCTTTTGTAGCTTGTAATCGGTCTCGGCATGATTAATCAGATTGGCATTTTTGGTAAGTTTCGGGTATTTCCGGCGAGTTTTGGGTATTTAAGACGAGTTTTTTTTTTATTCCTCACAAGACTTTTCTTAACAAAAACATCTTGTAATAAATATAAACAACGAATATAAGTGATTAAAACTTGTTTATGGTGAGTTATGGGTATCTCCGGCAAGATTTGCAAGTTTTCGGCAAGTTTGACCGTCGTTGACCATGGTTGACCGATTTACACAAATCGGAAAGGTTGGTGTCCCAGAAGCGCCTAGGCGGCGATTTGTCGTCCTTTTAGGCCTTGTTTTGCAACACTAGTTTTGTGGTTGTCCACGTCTTATACTATCCCTTACGAATGTATGAAGATCTTCAATCCCGATTTTCGCAATTTATATAAGAACTAAACAATCGTGATGAATTTGGTTTAAAAAATACGGTAAAAGTAAACAAGTATAAAGTTCTTCAATCTTCGTCACTATACCTGTAACATCATGCATTTTACTAATATGGTACTGCAATTTGTTATAACATTCAAAGCTTCAACTAAAGATGATAGAATATGATGGAAATCTCTAACTTTTCAATATATTAAGAGAACTATATTAGTACCAAATATCTTTTATTTTATAAAAATCTAATAACACATAAAAGTATAATATCTAATGCATTTGATTCACTTTTGTAAACATGCTATGTATACGTTTTTATGAATAAATACAAAATAGTGATTGAAGAATATGTGAGAACAAATCCCAGACACCCTATTAAAGACCTATCGTTGTTTTGTCTAATATTAATTGCTCACACACGGACTCTACATAGCATGTTATCTCACATCTATTGGCGTGTTACATTTATGTCTTGCATTTTGTGATGGTTTTGTCTTAAATGTCAATAATAATGGTATGAGATGGTATATTGCATGACTACAACTCTACCAAACATAAATCAGGTCATGAGTTTGAATATGTATGTGCGCATACTAATTAGGACTAGTGATGCAAATGTAAACCGGTTTTTTAAAAAACCGGTATAAAAAACCGTAACCGGTTTTTTAAAAAACCGGTTTTTTAAAAACCGAACCGGTTTTATATAACCGAACCGGTTATACCGGTTTTCGGGTTTTTTAATGTACCGGTTTTTTACCGGTTTTAAAACCGGTTTTAACCGGGTTTTTCCGGTTTTTTTATTTTTTTTATTAATTTTTTTTTAATTTTTTTTATAACCGTTAATAGTTTTTTTTTTAAAAACCGGTTTTAACCGGTTAAAAAAACCGGTCAACATGGAAGTCAAGACTAGCCGTTATAATTTTTTTTTTAAAAACCGGTTTTAACCGGTTTTTTTTTAAAAAAAATCACAACGGCTACTAGCCGTTTATACCCGTTTTTTTTTTTTTTTTGTGTTTTTTGATGATTTTAGGGCATGGCTTAGTACTATAAATACATGTAATGGGTTGGGGTTGAAAACACATCAAAAACACTCACTAATCTCTCTTTTTCTCTCTAATCGTGATATATATACTCTAATTTCTCAAATCCCGCTATAATGGAAAACTCACAATCACAACAAGCTTCCACTAATGCCTCCGTTTCTACTAGCCATGGTCGAAAAATTTACACAAATGAAGATGTGGTGCGAATTAGACCAACTACGAGAAAAGGCGATGTTTGGTCTAATTACGATATGTGTATTATGATCGATGGGGTGGAAAAGGCGCGTTGCAAGACAATGTATGAAATTTTTATAAACCTCGGGTCCAACTTTACACTCTGACTCATAAGAGCGGTTGTACTGCGTCTAATTAATGTTCACACTCTTCTCCAATCTACATTCTAACTTACAGCTCAATTTATCTCACACCCGCGCTCCCCCACCCATACCCCAAAAATAGTACTATCGTAGTGTCATATAAGCGTGAGATAGTCTAGCCGAGCCGGGAAGTCCGCGCTGGATACCATGGACAATCGATCTCTATCATATTAATAGTCTAGATCTACGATCGATGATGTCGAGCTTCGCTGATCTGATTATACGAATAGTCTTGCTCTTACATCCCACCGCCACAAGATTTCCTCAGTGTACTACCTGCCTCAGACACCACCACTACCGCGACATAGTTTCAATTCTGTAGTCTTCCATCCTAAATACACTACTCTCTCACTGCCTTATACCGCGTAAGAACTTCATATATACTATACCGGTATCATCAAGCCGTCACTCAGGCTCATTAACATATAACTGTTCGTCGTACTACTTTTAGAAGTGATGCTTATAAATTATGGGAACACCGGCTAAAAAAGATATTATTCTGGTTTTCGTGTTATTTTAAATATGTGTTTCTATAACTTACGGATACTTGGACGCACCACTATGGTACGACAAATTCTTATTCTAGCCGTTACGGCTATCTTGGTTTACATCCGAACTCTTGCTTATTTAATTGAATGAGTATTCTACGGAGTATTGCTAGTCTCTATGTATAATAATTAGTATACCTAAACATTATGATGCTCTAAGCAGTGAGAGTTAATCCTCTCTGCGCGGAGAGATGTGATGTTGAGATAGTGTTATATCGTAATTACAAATCCTGAATACATGCGAACATGAGTAATCTTGATCTCTAACGCATCTTTAGCATATGATTCACTACGTCTGCGCACACGGATTTCTCTCCTAGTATACATGCATCCATTCATAGTCTACGCTGTCTACTGGATTCGTTTAAAATTACGTATTCAGGTGTCGTTGAAGACTTAGGATATTTGAACCGTAGATGTAGTAGAAGATTGTTCTGTGGTTAGATTTAATGGATTGAGTATAACGGCGGGTAGATGGCATATGTCGAAGCTCGACCTACTTGACGAAATGAGTACACTTAATATGTTTCGGGTGAGGCCTTGCCGAAAGCTGAAAATGTATTAGTATTTACTATCTTTTTTTGTTGTATATTGTATTGTTTAATTAAAAGTTCATGCTTGTTATTTTTTTAGTAGTGTTTCCGTTGCAAATAAAAAGTTATGATTGTATTTGATTAGTATGTATTCGGTGTATTGTTTAAGTAAAGTTTGATAATTAACAAGTTTATTAAATAAATGTTCGAAGTTTAAATTCCGAAAATACCGAACCGGTATAAAAACGATTAACCGAACTTTATAACCGAAAAAAACCGAACCCGGTAAAAAACGCATTCGAAATTTATAACTCCGAAAAAAAAACCGATTCCCGAAACATTTATAACGAAAAAAACGATTTCGAAAAACCGAAAAACCGAAATCGGTTATTAGAAAACGGTTTTTTTTTTAAACTGGTTTCTAATAACCGGAAAACGTGGTTTTTTTAACCGATTTTTTTGCACCACTGATTGGACTCCTAAGTTAGTGCAAAAAATAAAAAAAAAAATCTCGTTTTTTTCTTCAATGGTCTCTTGACACTAGTGTAGGCTCCAGGATTTTGGGTTCAATTGGCCATTAATAAAATCAGCAAGTATTAGCAAGAAACAAGATTATAACACATAATAGCTGCATTATTATAATTTACACATTTAGAGAAGTAAACGCCGCAGTTTTTGCGGCTTTGGAACAGTAAAATGAACAGTAACCCGGCCCTGGGCATAGGGTCTTTTCCTCGGTCAAAAAAAAAAAAAAAAAATCTTTATAATCTTCCTCTTTTTTGTCCAAAAAATAATCAAAAAATAATATTAAGGGACTTATACTCATTTAAAACTCATACTTTTTACTTATTTATATTTTCACCCCCATTTGTTTGTGGTGTTTTTGTTCACCCCCCCCCCCCCCCCCCCCCCCCCCCCCCCCCCCCACTTTTTGGGGGGGGCCTGGGCCAAAAAAAAAAAAAAAAAAAAAAAAGGTGCGATTGCCATTTATATAAGAACCAAAACGAACTATCAACATGAGACGAAAAAATTAACCCGCACAAAATAATATGAAGAAAAAAAAATTGGTCTCGGTTACTGTTAATCGTCGTGCTACAGTAATATGAACAGTGCTCGGCCCAATGGGCTCACAGTTTGGCCGGCCCACTTTTTTTTATTTTTAAATACCCAATACAAAAAAAAATACTCGACACAAAATAAAAAAAAATAAAATTACAAAAGTACTGACTTTTCATATCAAAAATACCCGCGTCATGATAGGGCAGCAACACATAAGCTCTTATAAAAAAAACAACCGCACAAAAAATATTACAAAAAAAAAATATGTACGGCACAAAAGTGATACGAGTCGTTATATTTTTTTTTTTTACATACGCGTGCTACAGTAAATATGAACAGTTGTTCGGCTCCAAATGGGCTCCAGTTTGGGCGGCCCATTTTTTTTTTTTTAAATACGCAATACAAAAAAAAAAATACTCGACACAAAATAAAAAAAAAGAAAATTACAAAAGTACTGACTTATATAAAAAAACCACTATTAAACATAAGACCAAAAACCAAACCCGCATTAATAAGAATAATATTAAAAAAAAAATTTGTTCGGCAACAAAGTGATACGACGTCGTTTTTACGGTCGTGCCTACAGTAATACTGGCACTTTTTTTTTTTTATAAACACGCAATATAAAAAAAAAATACTTGGCACAAAATAAAAAAAGAAAATTACAAAAGTACTGACTTATTTAGATCAAAAAATACCCGCGCCATGAGGCCTAACACATAAGCCCATATAAAAAAAACCACTATTAAACATAAGCCCGAAAAAAGAAACCCGCATAAAATAAAAAAAATAGGAAAAAACAATTAAACCCGCAACTATGCGTGAAAAATTAACGTCCCGCAGCAACGCGCGGGTAAACATGCTTGTTAACACTATAAGAAAAAAGCGCCTTACATGCTATCATATTTCCATCGATTGGCGAAAGAAACAACGTGTGACTTGAATGTATTTTGTTTACAATTCACGAGTCAACGACTGCCTATAAGTTTTATAGTAATTAGAGAAGTTTTATTTACTAATTGTCATACAAAAAAAAACGACCCAACCTTGTGCCGCCGCGTTCTTTGATTCATGGGGGACTTCCCTTGAGCAGTTTGAGTTTTTATACTTATATCTCTCCTTCAACAATATTCCCGAACCATCTTCTCCCACATTCACCAACGTCCTGTAGCACACAAAGTTATACACAGAGAAGAAGTGATCCTCAGATGCGTCATGATTCCAGAAGGTTATTGCCATTTTTCCTAATTTTAGTTTAATACAATTTTGGACTTACAGTTTCAATTGATTTTATGTGTTTGTAATTAGTTTAGGCATCTCGAGTAATTTGTATCTATTTGGATTACCGGATATCTATACTAAGGTTTTTACAATTTGGAGTTTTACCTGCACTCAAATCGGATTATGATAAGTCATAACGCAGGAGTTAGGGTTTAATCTTGGGGTTTCTTTGTGCGTGAAGATTAATGTTTTGATCGGCAAGATCTTAAAATGGCAACACGAAACTTTAGACCGAAGTAAACTAGCTAAGGGGTGTTTGGGCTTGCCTTTGCACACTACTTATAAGATGATTGTGGTAGGGGTGTTATCGGGTCGGGTTATCGGGTTTATCGGGACGGGTTGAATCGGGTTTGGGACTAGGAAAAAGTGACCCGCAACGCGACCCGATAAGAAATCGGGTTATCGGGTTCGGGTGGTTATCGGGTCAGGTTATATCGGGTCGGTTGATTCGGGTTATCAGGTAGCTTTGTTAACTTTAAATGTTGAAGTGATAAAATTACCATCTGTGTGGCCAAATATGGTAGTTTGATATTTACTTTAGTAAAACATCATAAGAATGAGAGAACTTAAGATTTGTTATATGATATTGTAGAATAGAACATTTGACGCTAGTAGACTTGAGGCGTGTTTTAACAGGGGTTTGAATTTAGCATACAATAAAAAACATAGTGTAAGTCATACCTCCGACACAAATACCACACGATAGATCTATGAATAAGAGATTATATGTATATAGCATGCATGTTAATTAACCGGTTAACTAAAAGTAAAGGATAATAACACTAACAAAAGTAGCTTGATTGTATGAAGTTGGTATAGCCAACAGAGAGAAATTATTTGTGATCTTATAACAGATCGTAGAGAAAAGATATAAGCAACAGCTCATGTATCCTTTAGTAATCGTTAAATATTATTATAGTTGTATGCTTACACAAACCATTATGTAAAAGCACAGGTTCCAATGTAGCTTTTTAAGCTGGCCAACTGAAAAAATTCCAGAACATATGATATTTATCAAAGAAGGGGTCTTATAGATTTGACCCGATAACCCAATAATATTAATTTTCTAACTTTAACCCGACCTGATACATTATCGGGTTCGGGTCAGGTCAACCCAACCCTACTGACTCCCCTAATTGTGGTTTTGAGTTTTTAGATAAAAGCAATCTGATACTGATTGTGTGATTATGAGGCTGTTTGGGATAACTAATTTGCTTAAAAACCTTAAATGCCAAGGTATCAAACTACTTATTTTTGAGGTCATATAATCAGTTTAAGAGTAGCTCATGTAAAAAAGCGTGCACAACTTGCAGTAGTTACACATTAATGTTAGTGTTATGTAAGTCGCACATGATAAAAAGCCTTGAAATTTTATTTAGTTATTGCATATCGCCCTTCCTGTTTATGTTCTCATTACTTGTCATTGTACCTTATGAAATAAAGGATATGTATATCTACTCGATACGTGTTTGTGAATCACCTGTTGTTACACATGTCATAGATTTGTATATCTATAACTCTGCTTTTAAAAAATTTCTTATTATATATGACAGGCCCATGGCAAGCAGTAATGGTACAGACATTACGGCACAAGACAAGCGCAAATGATTGTACCAGAACCGGAAATAATAAGTGTATCCGAACTGAACTCGACAGACTACAACAAGACGATAGAAGTTATAGTGCATCGTAAATGGGTTTCCAGTCACACTCGAACTCGACAGTCTACTAAATTCTGTTGCATGTTTATTGACAAACAGGCACATTTTTTACAAACAGTTTCGCCAGGATAACAACTACTGTCCCCCCCCCCCCCCCCCCCCCCAAAAACCAAGAAAAGTTATAATGTTCACAAACTATTATTCTAAACTCAGCGGCCCCCTACCGCGCAATACAACATGCAAATATGGATGTAAAAACAACCGACTCTATGATCACCTTCTCCGACTTCATAAAGCATAATATGGATTCTGACTTTGGCTGCGAAGAAACAGGATACAATGGGAGAAAGACACAAGAATACTACATGGGAGAAACACTAGATTAATGACACATCCTGATATTCGAAAAGTTAATTAACACAAAGCTAAACACAACACACACACACACACACACAATAGCTTTCCAGAACATTAACTTCGACTTCGCGACCTAACAATGAACTCGCACACAAGCTACTACCAAGACTGCAGTTACACAGGTAAACGCACAGTGCATATATAATATATACTATTTATCTACGGTCGAGGGGAGTTTCTAACCGCCCCATACAAAACTTTTTATGACAGGAGAACTATTTGCCGTATCCAGTGAGTTAGCACACACACATTGACACAGGTGATGCCGATCGCACAAACCGGATCCAACGACCAGCATGCATTACAAACCATAGACATCTTCAGAACCTCAGGTAAGTACCTAACCCCCAAGTACTCGAATCGCCCCTATTCAACATACTTACAAAATACCCTACTTTGCCGAAAGCATCTTTACTAACAAATAACAACGTAACCAACAGTGGTAACATGATTGGGCTGACATTATGGAATGAAATGGCAACGGAATTTCACATTCATGCATACGAGAAGATTGAGAAGCCAGTTGTCATTGCCGTCGCTTCGTGCTGGGTTACACGATACAACGGTACGTTTCCCTAATGCGGAATACTTATACATAAAACATTGTGAACAATCACATTAAACAATACTCTTTTAAACATAGGACTTCAACTGTCAGGGATATCTACTACTCATTACTATCTGAACCCAAACATTCCTGAAACATTCCACATTCGGGAAATGTACGTGCTACATCTTTACATTAAACATACCCGTTACAATATCCACGCTAACGAGTGTGTATGACTTATACAGGCACACACAAACTACAGATGCAGCTCCAATTCTAGACGTGGCCGAGGAGAGTTTGCTTCTAGCCTTGATCTTCTCAGGCTTCCATGGGCTGAACCAGGCATGGACATTGTTATCGACGTACATTTATTTTATGTATAAATTTTGATGATTTCTTATAGATGAAAAAAAAGTTTGTTGCCTGAGATTGAAATTGGACTAACTTCACGACAGCAGCATCATTGTTGGTGGAATATTTGGCGTGTGGATTGACAAATATGCTTTTGTTAACACACAACTACACAGGTCGTCATAGTTGCCATCAAACCGAAAGATTTAGAAGTAATCATTCTGCAAATAAGCTTCTGTTGTAAGTGTGCTATATCACCCAATCTGATTTTCAGTTTCGTATCTTCACTTTGAAGTATACATCGTTTTGCTATTGATTATTTGTGAGTTAGTAACAGGATGCAACAAGAAATAAAATTACGCATTTACTATTGGTCTTAAAATTGTTATTGTTGTTTTGTGGTTATTCAGCCTGCAGCAACAGATTTATGATAATTGTTGATAAGGCATTAGGAGCTTAAATAGTGTTTTCTTAATCTTTGATTATATGTGTTGCTAACTGAAGGGATGTTTGGGATTGCTGAAAAAACATACTATAGTAGCTAAATACCCTTCGAGGCTAAGTTAGCCCCTGCCGCAACGCGCGGGCAATAAGCCAACTTGTTACACAACAATTGTTAACCAAAAAGCCACCCAATATATATGAAGCTGCATGCACCTACAAATGGATCGCCGCCAGAAGCAAAAAATATGAAAGATGATTAAAATAGCTTACTAGACCAAACACATTGAGGCACATTACGTACTTCAACCAAACACAATGAGGATCATATACTTCTACTTACTAAGATAAGGCGAAACATTGTC